>CAAE01010169.1:7265-28446 GCA_000180735.1 Tetraodon nigroviridis | reverse complement strand
CGCTGATCACCTTGGCAACGGTAGACAACATGTAACAGCTGCTCTCCACGGAACGGTGGTGCAGAAGTCGCCGTGTGCTGCGCTGCGCAAACGGAAGCGACTCACACCATTCCAAATGGGGCCTTCCTCTCTGGGTTGGCGCGGATGTCCAGACTGTCCAAAGCATCTCCATGAACGCGCATGAGACCAAGATGCAGCAGGGATTTTTGTGTCACAGTTGTGCGTCACCGTGTCTTCACGAGTGGACAGTGTTCTCTCGGGGGATGTACTGAGATCGGGGGGACGTGAGCGTTTGATGAGGTTTTCAACGTCTTTTAAAGAGCCTTCGTTTGTAGATGGAGCTCGGACATATTTCCAGCCATGTTTTGTACGTGTGTTGTTGAGAAATTCAGTGCAGGGGAAGCTGCTGGGAATCAACCGTACCTATTTGTTTCTTTTTGGCTGCCATGATGACCACCTGCTCCCCAGGAGCAGCTGTTTTCAAGCCATCTAGGAGGTCGTATCTCCTCCTTATCACTTCTACAATCGAGCCCACTGCATAATAAAACTCACACAGACATGAGTGATTTATAGTGATTCATGTTTCCAGTTTACTTAGGAATGTTTTGCCACTTCATTTCATGTATTTTTGGGGTTAAAAATATTTTTTGGGTGTTGCACTGCCACCAGCAGAGGGCGCTGCAGCGCCCCAGCTTTCATTGGGTCATACATTATGCTCATGAAAGTCCACACAAATAGAAATCCATGGACGTGTGATGGAGACAGATCGGTTCCCTTTTGTGAACAACACTGTCTAATAATACTATTATTAATATTATTAGCTTAAAAATTTTAAAAAATGACTGGAAATTGCATTTTGAATGATGTGATTAACGTGGCTCGGCGGCAGCAGTTCATTTGGATGCTGACACCGTGACACAGCCCCGGAGGTGACTCACACATTAATCAAGCGTAAACTGGTGTTTGTGTTGTCGCACTTTAGTCACGGTCATGGCCCAGTGCTCCCACCAGTGGTTCCCACAAGGCCTACAGCAATTAGAGAAAGACAAAATATAAAAAGCAAAAACTGAACACCGTCATCCAGTGATTGGATGTGCTGCTCAACTCGCTACCAAATAAGCAGAGTTCTTGCAACGTTGTTGAGGCCTTGCGGATGCTGGGCAGATTCTGTGAAACCTCTGTTTAGTTTTTAATTTATTTAGAAAAAGGTTTCTGACCTTCCAGGATCTGTAAAACCAATGAGGCAAATGAATGTGTGTCATCAGCAAAAGATGCAAGAAAACTCCATCTGTTTTTGTAATCTGGCCGAAAGGGCGGAAACCTCAATGGTCCCGAGACCGACCCCTGGGGGACACTCTATTTGTTCGTTTTTATGTCCACGCAAACAAATAGGCCAGGAAAACGTTGAATATTTGTGATGCCTGTGGTGTTTAAATACGATATCCCATCCCGTACAGCTGCAGTGTTGCCTCACGGCAAGGTTTGAATACCCCATTTGGGACCTCTCTGCAATCTCTTTTTTTTTTTTTAAATGTAGCACCTTTGGTTCTATTCATTTGGCTAAATGGGCCCCCATTCCTGATTCTTTTCATTTCGCTGCCGAGAAGAGAGATAACGGGTGGCGAACGCAGAAGAGAGCAAAAGAGGAGAAAGAGAGACGTGATAAAAAAAGAAGAGAAGTGGGGGTGGATGCAAGGTCGAGGAGGATGAATCCTGGGTGGATAACGGGCGTTATTTGTTGACGTTAAGAGAAGTTAGGAGGTCAGAGGTGCAGTGATAAGCGAGAGGGCAGAGGAGACATAAACCAATAAACCAATACAGCTTAGCCTAGCATAAACTGGAAGCTGCGCACACTTGCTTTCTCCCTAGCTCATTATAGACTTTTTAAAATCCTCTTGACACCACAAAAATCCTAGTAGTATCAAAGAGACATTTTAACATTTACCATAAATGCTAGTAGAGCACTCACCGTAAAGCTAATGCTAATCCAGTCTAATGGTCACATACGGTAAGAACCTCCTCATGGCTGCCTCTGAAATGATGATCGATGTTCTGAGATGAAGCCGCACCGCCACATCTAAAGTAAAATGATTCGAGGAGAATGAGAACTCTTACTCTTCATCTTTGTGACAGTTCAAGAGGATGTTTATTCGCGTTCTCGGTAGCACAGTGAGACGGTATTCGGACGAAGCTAGCCTGATTTTTGGCATGTTTGAGCTAATGAGATACACGATTGAGAAATATGGTATATTCTTGATGGGTTAGACTAGAGAGATAACATATTAATGACTAAACAGACCCAGAAGTATCGCAAAGGTAATAAATGTTTGAGACTAGCTAACTCCGCCAGTATGCTGCTCACGCGGGCTGGAATTTTACTGTAATACTGAAACATTCATGCAACATCCAGCTTGATGAAAAGAACTCGGAGCAGTTAAGGGAAATGTCAGGGTTTAAGAAAGCAAGGGAGGACGAACGCCATCAAGGCTGGGTGAGATGTCAGCAGTTAAAAGACCGACTGGTGGTAAAAGAAAAGAAGAAGAAGAGCGCGCCATCCTCGCATGGAGGCACGTCAGGATATCAGGGCCTCTGTCAGCCTCGGGGCTTAAACAGGATTTACGCCGAACAAATCTGTCGTTCTCTGCCGTCTGCACCCCATTTATGGTTGACGTTAAACGGAAATTTATGTACGGTTACCAGTATAACATCATTCCGCCTCAAAGTTTCTGGGCTCCGGCCTGGCGAACCCCAAACTCTCCTCTCTTCTTCCTCCGGCTGCCGTGAGGAGTCGGCGATGAAAGATGAGGCTTTTCAGAGAGGCTTCTCTGTGTTTATTATATGCGCCTCCCGGGGATCAGGTACCCGCAGAGTTTGGCATGAAGCCGCTCACCTGAAGCCAAGAAGTCACAACAGCCGAAGTCGGTGTCGAGACAGCGGGAATTTGCTGACTCTCCTCCAACGCCTAAATAAATAAATCTAGATTCATTCATATTCATGTGAAATCACTGAAGACTTTTTTTTCCCCCCCGGTGTTATTGTTGCCCGCGTTTGAAAAACACATTCTCCACCAGCAGCAGAACTGCAGAATAATGAGATCAGAGGAGGTATAATAATGTGCAAAACATGGAAACAGCAACATATTTACCGCCTGGTGGTCTGTCCGTGCGCTAACGCTCCCTTTCCTCCCTTCTCCTTGTCTTGCAGGATCACCTTAAATGGGATGAAGGTGTCCCGACCCGACGTCCGCATCGGCCGCTTCAGGATGATCAAACACGAGAGGGACAAACACAACGAACCCAACCCGCAGAGGTAGCGCAGCTCCGGGCCCTCCCTCTGGCGCCGCCAAGCGCCCTGAAAATTTTCCCCCAAATTTGTCATCTTTGCCTGCGAGAATTACAGCAGCGCGCTGCTGCAGAGAGCGCCGCCATCCAAACCATTTATTAGTCGCCGTGGCTGCGGTGAAATATTAGCGGTGCAGGAGGAAGTTCAGCGCAATTCATCAGGCGTCCACACGACTTCAAGTACCTCGGAGTTCAGGGATAAATGTTAATTTACTGAAGCAGCGGAGATTATTAATCTCACTTTGGCTTTTTTTCTTTTTTTCTTTTTATGACTTCAGTCGTTAAGGGCCTTTCGCAGTTTGAAGAAGCTGTAGTGCAGCCAGGATGCTTTGTCCCCAGATTGTTGCTGTTGTTGTTAGCTTACTCTTCATTAGCATTAGCTGCTTATTTGGTGCCTGTTGATGCCAACGATAGGAGACCGGACGACAACTCAGTGGCTCCCTTAGCTGATTTCTGACCCAAACAGAAGATTTTGGTTATTCTTCAAGTCAGAACACAGGTTTCTTTTCCACCTTTCAGTAGTTTCGACTGTGCGGCAGCATTTTTTTTTATCCTTTTTACACTGTTTTTAACAGGGTGCATGAAAAATTCTTATTCCTACCTCACACCCTGTAAATTATGCATTATTTAGTTTTTTCCCTATTATTTATTAATTTTACATGGTCCTTTGCCTCCACTTTTTATCCACCGTTAGCTTTTCTGATGAAAAGGCCTAAATCCCCTGTAAAGATGGAGGACAACTGTTCTCTGTATTAGCGAACGCACACAAATATGCAATTCTAAGTAAATATAACATTTAAAATAATCAGATTATTAATAATCAGTGCCATCATTACTTTTTTTTTTTTTAGCCAGCCAGACGATTGAGGCGGCCTTAAAAATGAACACTTATTCTTCAACACATTTTGAAATGTCAAAATATTTTCAATAAGCCAAGCACTGCCCGTCAGAGGCACGGCCAAGCAGCTTAAACGTTGTTCTCTGGCTCGTTAAAAGGCTTTTCTGAGGAACGCGTGAAGCAGCATCCTGCGTAAAACGTGTGATGGATGAGACCCAATATGCAGAGATGAGCCGTCCCAGACACATTAATCACCAGGAGTGTAGTACCTCGCATTAAGCTGCTTAAACCTGGATTATCACTGTTTATTCTCGTCTAAGAGGCCCCTGTTTTCATGGCCGGATGGTCAGGGAAACATCGCCTCTCCGCACGAAAATCGATAGCCGTCGTAGCTGGGGGACGGTGGTGAGGATGTAGCGAACAGTGTTCTCACCTCCAATGCGGATGTAGTCCGGCCTGGTCTGACAATCGACGCGGCTCGCAGAGGCCCGAGAAGGAATTTATACAAATATAAACTTAAATACAGCTGCTACTAAAACCTGCACAAAGAAACCATTTGTTTTGTTTCACCAGGGAGTAAAACACCCCGGTGCACTCTGTGTTGGACAGATAAAACCGAAATGAGGTTTTCAAATTCTTTTATTAGCTGCTTGTCAGCTTTCCGACCTGTTTTGCACACACCTGGAATTTCAGCCAGTGGCATCACCAACATCAGCAGTCCCCAACCCTCGGCCCACGGACCGGTATCGGCGCGTGGGTCATTTGGTTCAGGCCGCACAGGAAGAATATTTACCTTTCATTACTTTATTTATTATCTGAATCTGAATGATGTTTTATTTTGAAAGCTTCTCTTCAATACACCTGTCTACGGCACACTATTAATGCGCGTTTATTATTATATTAAGAAAAAACCCGTTTTCATGATGGTTGTATCATGTGCTTTTCCTAAGGTCGATAAATAAGGTTGGGGACCACTGACCTACATCACTTAAAAGGCAGCAGTTACATAAATCTACAAAACAATCTTAACTTCCTGGGGTTTTTGTGTTTTTGGTCCATCTGACTTCTTTAATCCACAGGGATGCTACTTGTTTATCTTTTGGGGGTGGGGTTTGTATTATTCATGTGAAAGAGCACATGCTAGTTCCATATACATTCAGCATTAATAAAAACTTAAGTCAGGCTTAGCTCAGACAGGCAGCTCAGGATAGTCAGGATAGTGGGGGGAGGGACGGCGCCTCCCGATGGCCAGGGAGGAAGGATGGGTTTGGTTGAAGCCGAAACGTGTCACCAGGGTCTTTTTTAAAATAGATGCTAAGTGGTCATCGACCCAACAATAACAATGGATCTTGTCAAGTTAGAACAACAATGCTAATGCAATAGGCAACTGACAGCTAGCATGAGCAGGCAGCAGTAACAAAAACATTGTGGATGCTGAAATTTGCCTGTTTAATGTTTTTGTGCTTGAGTTTACCCGCTTAATGTCCACCAGTTACCTTTAGGGAAGCATGGTCCTGACTGTCTGAGGGATGTTGGCGACCTCCGCTGAATTCACACACTGATGTATTCACACTTTCACTCAAAGATGCTCCCGCTCACACAGGAGTCTATTCTCCACAGCGTCCTGGAGAAGCTGCTTTGGCATAGCAATGAGCTATCAGGCCAGAGGAAGCAAGAAAGGGGCACATTCATCACAGGCCTGGAGTGTTTACACACACACACACACACACATACGCACACATACGCCCATCCTCATACTTCTATCTTTTTGAGGACTTTGATACGCATAATGCATTTCCCAGCTCACTACCTGAACTCTACCCATCCCAACCCCAACCCCAAACCTAGATCTAACCCTAACCTAAACTGAACTCAAACCTTAAACCCAAGTCTTAAACCTCTAACAAACCTTGGAATTTGTGAGGACTAGCTAACACACACATGCATACACACACAATCTCCAGTGTCACAGAATGATAACATTAATAGAATACTAAGCATTGTTAATTAAGCAAATTTAATTCTCATGTGTGTCTTTTTGTTCTGTGTGTGTGTGTGTGCGTCTGTGTGTGTGCGTGCACATAGTTCCCCTCATGGTATATTTGTGAGTAATTGCAAACAACTTATCTCGCCCTCCACTTTACCTTTAATTACCATTTTTCTAATTAACACGTTTTGACTTAAATTACATTACAGCAGACAAGGTGTTTCGGTTGCTATGATACTGAATACCAGGTGAAACGAGGGCTCCTAGCTACATTCGCGATGTTTTATCATGCTAGTTTAAAAGACAGTAAAAAAGAGCTTCTTTTGAACAGTTCCACCTCCCCCCCGTTGACCTTCGCATCTCCAGGCAACAGTTGTGCCTCTTTACAACAGCACAATTTTGGCGCTGCTTTTTTAAGGTTAGCAGCTAGCGAAGGACAGCTAGCGAAGGACAGATAAATGGAGTAGTAAAAGTGTGTATCCGTCTTAACGAGGAGTTATTAACATCGAATGTTAAATTGCCTGTTTTAGGCCCTCAACATGCTTCAACCTGCAAGAGGTGATGTGTTAATTAGCTGTTTTGCAGTAGCGTTAGCGCGAGCGCAGCTAGCAGCAACCCTATCTCCAGTGTGGGATTGTTAGTCTCAGAGGTTCCGAACAACAATCCATTTTTTTTGGCATGTTTAGCTGTTCCTTGGCGTGGTTCCTCCACAAGTGGGTCAGCTCAGAATATCTGACCCCAGAACAGTCGAAGGAGCTGTTGTTAAGCTCCTGCAGTAGGAAAGAAAAAGTGTTTTCCTGGGAGACCCTCAGCAGAATTAACACAGGGCTTTGCTTATCCTGGAAATCAGGCTAATGAATATGTAAGAGGAGTTGTCTTCATCCCACCTATCTGTCCTCCACCCTTCTCTCCTCCTCTTTTCTTTCCTTTAATCTAAATTCAAAGCCTGCCTTTTTTTTATGCCAAGGCACTTGACAACATTTTTCCCGCGTCCACTCAACCGGATGCATTCCTTCTTTGCCCCGTTGGAAAAAGGGGGAGATGTGGAGGATAAAAGGATGCAGACAGAGAGAGGGGAGAGAGGAGAGACTCCTGACAGGGCTCGGCGGTCCGTGTCAGACTGCGGTGTCAGGTCCGGCCGCACATCCCGGAATATCATTAAAGGAGGCCTTTTGTGTGGCTCGGCCTCTGCTGTCTTGTTGAAACGGCTGACTGTTTTTACCCAGAGCGACTGACACTCGGACCGGTGGGGGGTTGGAAAAAGAGGGTGGGGGGGCGGCGGCTCTGTCCTGGGAATATCCGGTTGCATCAGACCCAGCAGCGGCGTGTGCATTATTTGACTTCAGCGGGAGCGTTTCTTTTCCAACCCAGAGATGTGTTTCATGATGTAAGGGTTGAATCACAGTCAACGTGCAGGGAAACTCCATTTTAAGCCAAATATTCTCAGACAGAGGCGGGATTATGCTGGACGACGCAACAGCGCCCCCTGTTGGCCAGGGCGTCTAACAACAGCAGGGGCGTAACCGTGGCTGTTTTATCTGCTGTGGCAATTAGACTGTTTTATTATTAGGAGACATAATAATCCACTTTTTTTTTTTTGCCTGTTCTGCCACTTTTGCCCCTCCCACCTTCTGCAGGTTCAATAAAATCCAGAACACCAAGAACACCATGAAGAAGGACGGCATCAGCTCGCTGACCTACAGGCTGGTTCAGGTCAGGAAGTACCCTCTGTACACAAACATCTCTGTGGAGATCGGAAAACCGCCTCCGCGGCCGTTCAAGGGCTAAAAAGGGACAGGCGTGCATGTCCGGCAGCTCCGTGCACATCTGGACAGATGTTGAGAGAGATCGGGAGGATATCAGAAGCACACGCCATGTTCTCGCGACACGATATTGGTTTTTTCTTTTTAAGCTTTTAAAGAAGCTGGCGGGTTTTTGCTCTGTCACCGGAGAATCAAAGAACGCAGATCAAAGTTCTCCAACATCGAAGCCGATTCTGGACAAACTAGGCGTGAAACCCACAAAAAGGACCTTTTTTTTGCGCGAATGAAGGGACAGATGGAAGAAAAGGCACGCGGCGATCACCACACGCAGCCGAAGGTCAGCAGACGTGACCCCGACTCCGATGACGCCATCAGGCGCTTCGGCGGCAGCCGCCTGCTCGCCTGAGCTGCTCACTCCGTCCCCGAGTATTGAATGTGTTTTGTGCCTGCGTCTGGAGCAAAAGGCCGAAATCAGCGCTGGAAAACGCTGATCGGGGGCAGTGTTTTTTTGCTTGGGGGGGTTTGTTTTTTTCCCTGTATTTTTTCCCACGAACGGACCTGGACGGAGCTCCGCGGCAACGGCGGAGGTTCGGACACAGCAGACAGGCCGGCATCTCGGTCCCGACGCGAAGAGGCCGCCGAGATTGGAACTTTTTGCTTTCTTTAGGAAACACATTTAACACTTAGCTTCAGCTAATTCATAGCGTTTTGTCTCTCAGCCACGTTCGAGCGTCACGTTGCGTTTTGGGGACTTTTTTAATGAAAAGTAGTCAACGGAGGAGGACGGAAGGAGTCTCAACTGACATTTCCATGGTCTTTCTTCACAGTATATCGTCTCCAGCCGTCGGTTCCTGACAGGAACCTGTTTTAAGGGGTCTGATTGGTGCGCTCTCTCTGCCATCGTTTGCCTTCAGATGAGTTTTGTTACTGAGATTTTCTTTCTTTAACTCCTTTTTCGGTGGGAAAAATAGGCGGGTGCTGGTTTGTTTCCCCTCTGATCAGGACCAGCCAGCGGGAGCTGTTCTCCTCACCCCTCGTCGTCCTCCAAAACACTTCAGGTTTATAGGTTCGTGAAAACTCTGCTTTCCGCCGCCTTTGTTGGGTCGGCCTGGAGGGGAGGCAGATTCGTCCCCATCTGCTTTAGGTTCCCTCAAGGAACATCAGGAAGCCTCTCGTTTCTCTTCACGTCCCCCCTCCTCACGGCCTCCTGCCATCGCCGTCTTCTTCACTGCTCTGTGGCCACTTCAGGCCCAGCTGCGTCTCGCACGAGTGCTTCTTCCAGTCGATTCACATCAACAGAGGCTCTTGTGTCCCACATATCTTTCGTTTCGCTCCCGTCGGCGCATCGTCCCGATGGTGTGTGAATCCCTTCGTCCCGGTTTGTGCTCCGACTACGCGTTGACCGATTATCCACTGCAATGTAACAGATGTGTGTAAAACTTCCTAATCCATCTTAAACCCCCAGTGCGGGGGGGCATATCAGGTGTTTTTGTATTTTGGTCTTTAACATATTTATCTATATTTTGCCTTTAATTCCCCTGTTGTCTTAAAATCAGATTTTCTACAGTCTGCACTTACATAAACATGGCCAATATTACAAAAATAACATGATATACTCCATCATAATCATTAATAAGGCGAGATTTTTTGCTTGTTTTTATGTAAATAGAGACGACTTTGCGTCTATATCGCCCTCTGGTGGCGGAGTGCAGTAAAAGAAGAGCCCCCTTCTACCTGCTCATTTTAGGCACCAAAAAATTTCACCTGATTAATAACTTTTCCTCTTTTTTCTTTTTTTTTTCCCTGATTAATTTATTTGAAAATGCCTGCACTGTCACCCTTTGCTGAAGAAGCCTCGTATTTTTTTTTTATTGTTTTTTGACGTGGTTGTCATGGTAGCACACAGGATTTTCACGTCGGATGTGAAAAGTTGAAACATTTACGCAGCAAAGCGATCCCAGAACGGACGTTTTCAAACCCAACGTTGTTCAACATGCGAGCAGAAGCTCACGGTCACGTCATCTCTCACATTTGCATCCTGACCGTTTTCTCAAGACATTACCAGACGTGACCCTAATGTGACCCCGAGTCCCTAAAGCTCCAGGTTGATCAAATTCCAATGATGTCTGCGGTACGTTAAACATGGGTGAGTTATCAGAGGGAGTAAAGGTGTGGAAATGAACTCCAAGCTGGATTTAAAGGGTCTCCTTCGCCTACAAACAACCAGAAGGAACTTCTGAACTTTTATTTTGTGGAATCTGATGCTGTTCGATTCTCGTCTCAAACTTTGTACTCTTTTTTTTTTCTTTTGGATTACAGCTCAGCTCAGAGAGCAGACAGGACTTTCAGGTCTGTTCTTAAACATTTACTGTATCTCTAGCTCTGTTCTTTTGTACGTTGAATGTTGGAAATGTTATATCTTATATAGAATGCATTATGTCATATCAGACCTACTTTTTCTATACAATCAATAAATCGTTAAAGAATACCCGGGCATTTTATTGTTTCTACACTGACCGCAGTTGGGGAACTACAAAAGCTTTGGAGGTTTGGTTTCTTTTCTTCAGAGCAAACAAAAAACAAAAGTAGCTTTTACATGGCTTCATTTTGATTTTTATTAAAAGAACTTGAGGACAATGTCACCAAATCAGCAGGTTGAACCATTATTTTTGAGACAAGAGAATATACAGCGCTATAATTATTGATATGTTTTGCTTAAAATATAACAAATGCCATTAGTTTTGATGATATATATGCAGCAGCAGCAGTTTGGAAGTCATACGTTCCAAGATTCCAACATATGAGAAAAGAAATTATCACTTTTGGTGTCATTCCAGAGGTCCTTGTGAGTTAAACGAGTATTGACAAATATGTGCTACATGCTAACCTATGGTGGTGTTTTCTACATATATTTATGCTGAATGTCACGTCGGCATTGCTCTGTGATCAAACAAAAAGAAGAGGGGGGGCATTAAAAACAAAATGAATTCCTTCTCCTTCACAGTTTATGCGAGCAAAAGGAAAGGATGTATTCGATTATGTCGCGTGCTACGCTAGTTGGCTACATAGCGATATAATTACACATGAAAGTGGAGAAGGAAAAATACTCTTTAGTCTACATCGCATCACAGCTGCGATGGGTCAGAATGTCACAAATAATCTCATTTCTACATCCATTTGACTGCTGGGCCTTTTTGTAGAGAAACAAGTGGATTCCTCCTAATACTCTAAACTGTTCAGGTAGTAATTTGCAAGATGTTTTCAAATGTGAACACTAACTAGCCTATTTGCATTTAAAATCAGTCTGCTGCTAACAGCCCAAGTTAGCAGCAGTTAGCAAGGGTGCAACGCACTTAGCTAAGTTTCTTTTGTGTGCAGGCATTGCAAACATGACCAGAGTGCAACATAAACAGTGAAAGGCAGGCTGTTTCTGAGGCGCTTCTCTAACATTCTCTGACATTCAGAAAGTTTGAGGACAGTAATAACGAGCAGCTATAAAGTGAAAAAAATATCAGAACATTAGAAAAAAAAAAAAAAAAGTCTCGCTAAATCATCTGATACATTCTGGTGTTCCAGCGCGCTGCTTTCCATGCTAACAGTCGCTTCACGGCTGAATGGCTTTTTCTAGAGGGGCCGTCTCTTCGGGATTACAGTTTTTGAGGCGGGAGCAGGTGGCGAGACGGTTCCCCTCCCAGTAGCCGGCGTCCTGGCCGTCGTGACAGCGGCACTTTGTGCAGGAGTCGATCCAAGCGGGCTCCCCCGCGGGAATCACCTGGGTGCGCGATGCATTCACGTAGCAGTTGGGACCTGCGTGGGGGTGGGGGCACAGAGGCAATGAAACGCGATTAAAACAGCTAGCAAACATTTCTCCACCCCACAAGTCTGGTCCTGCTCGGAGTTTCTCCCTGTTAAAAAGAAGCCTCAGAAGGGCGGTCGACAGCGATGGATCCTTGATACCAACACTCGCTGACTCTCACATCTTTGAGAAAACTGTCATTTCCCTCGTTTTAAAACCAAAAAAAAGGGATGTTCCAGTTGTTGGACGTGTTCCAGACATGCACTTAGCCTTAGCCCTTGTTGCTAAGCCGAGAAAGCGCATCTAAAGAAAATAAATCATTTATAAACAATCTAAAGAGCAGCGGGCCCGGGACTGGCCCCTGAGGACGCCCGCTTTAAAACGAATAAAGCTCAATGAGCATTCATCTGCTGAATTCCCTGTGGCGCCACTCCTCCCCCACCTCTTTTCCTCTTTTTGGATGTATTTTGGACTTACCATCCTCACATTCGGGGCAACATTTCCCCGGCTGATAGACGGGGTTGACGCACGGAGGAGGGGCGCAGTCTGCCACCAGGCAGCGGGCGATGCCATCGCCGTCACACGTGCACTGCTCACACTCTGTGGGCTGGGAAAACACACACACACACACACAGTGGATGAAGCTGTGTTTGCCCCTCACAAAAGGGGGCGCCGTTTAGCTTCAGTTCCCCGCTGGGCGCTCAGGTTACACACCAGCATACCATGGAGCAATTCATCGGTTATGGAAGGAAAAACAGGAGAGAAGGTGGATATTTTTATCCCGAGTGAAACTGTGGGCGTGAGCCTGTTTGCACAGAGTTCTTTCTTTTTTTTAGAGAGCAGCAGCAGAGAGAAACTTTGCTGAAACTGCTGTTCCCCATCGTTCCCTTCCACCACTGTGTTCCCTCATGTCAGGGCCTCCTTCTCTCACTCTATTTAAACAAAAACACATCTAAAAGCTTTAAAAGATCCTAGTTAACACATTCCAGATACTTCTGGAAACCTCTATTGTTGATGCGTTTAAAAACAGAGTCATTTATTTCCAGTTTCTCCTCAAAAATTTGATTTTTTTTTCAGTTTCCTCGGTGGCTGGGTGCAAATCTATTGCTAATGAGAGTGTTCATTCCTCCATCACCATCCTTCCATCTTTTCCCTTCTCTAGGCCTACCTGGAAGTTCTGGCCCAGGTCGTACACGACCCCCCGGTACTCGCAGCCTATCTTCTCACACCTGGGGCAGCAGTCGGTGGGGTAGTGGCTGACGTGGATGCACGCCGCCGGCAGGGACGTGCACTCGGTGCGCGAACACGCGGGGCCCTCCGCCGTGCACTCACACTGCGTGCAGTGGTCCGAGTCCAGGAAGAACCATTCTCCCACGAAGTAAATGGTGCCGTTCTCCTCGCAGGTGCTTTCCTGCTGCCCCGCCACCGAGAAGCCGGCGGCGGCGTGCGCGCAAAGCAGCAGCGCCAAAGCGGCCGTGCGCACCGTGCGCGCCGGGGCGCGTCCGTCACAGATCAGCACCATAGCTGCTCGTGGATCTCATCCGGAAGGGAAGAAAAAAGTTGGTTTGTCCACTTCAGTCGAGGTTAAAGGGGGAAGATGATCCGGCGTCCACTGGAGCTGCGCGCGGATCTGCGCCCAACTTTCACTTGGCCAGGAAGAGGGTGGAGGGAGGATGGAGGGAGGATGGAGGGAAAAGAGGGCAAGCCCTGGCCAGCCCTGACATACCTCGAGGCAATTAAAAAGGTGAAATGTTCGTACAAACGAAGAGGCGGACAGAAAGTCGCGTAAACACCGAGGGTGTATCTAAGCATCATAGTTGTGTCTCACACTGATAGTAAATCCAACCTGAGTCGTGTTTTTAATCATTAACGCGATCCGTTCTGAAACCTCGCGAGATGTCACCATAGCAACCCCCGTTTATCCTGGATACCGCTGGCTGGTCTCACGAGACCAAATAAAGGTAAGATAAAAAGTTAGCACAACGTTCTTTCCTACTGTTATTATCTACAGACACAAGTTTTGCTCTCCTCTTTTCTGTTCGTGCGTCTGTTCTTTTTGAAAAATCCGCTCTAGAGTGGTGTCCAGCGAGTATCCGTATTCACTAAATACCTATATTTAGCTATATTAGCTAAATATAGGTATTTAGCTATATTAGCTAAATACCCATTTTAGCTAAGTACTGCACATTACCTTCGAATTACAGTAGTTTTCTACACTGTAGCCCGAACTTATATTATGTTTGAAACGCAATGTGGACAAGAGATGTGACATCTATTACTGTACTTTTATTCGTTGACAAAATACTTCAACAAAAAGATTGCTGAGAGTCATAGATACATGTAAAAAAAAAAAGAGTTCTGGGGTCCTGTCATAGTCAAAGCAAATACTTTGAAACTGTAAGTTCATTATTATACTACATCAGGTTTTAGAATTTAGAGATTAGGATCAAAATGCAGTTTGCCCTTCTGCTTCAGGTAAAGTTCTCTTGGATAAAATGCACTTTTTTTTTTTACCCCATGTTATTTCTTTCCCAGATTTCTATGCCGTCTCCTGACGAAATGCAGCCCTGTTGGCCCAGTCCGTCCCTGTGGAGCCTGATTGCTGAACAGGTTCCCGGGTCGGAGCTCCCGAGGATCCGTGGAGCGCTGGGCAACCCCGCTGGTTGACATGTATATCGACTTGTACGCTGAGGTGGGAGCTCTGCAGGAATGCTGCTGCAGCATTTTTCTCTTCCTTTCTCGGCTTCTGGTGTGAGTAGTGATGATGGGAAGCTGATTTCAGAGGCCAGCATCATTTTGCGCTGAAGGAAAAAAAATAGATTTCATCCAAGAGGTGGAAGGTTACCTTAACCTACTGTCTCAAAGTGGTGGTATGTCAAGAATTTCTTTGCATACCAGCGCTAGCGTTCTTTGTCACTGAATTTGTCTTCCTAGACTGATTAAAAACAAAATTTGGCACATTCTTGTTACGCTCCGCTGCGCTGGGATCTGAATATAAGCGAGGCAGACATCAATATTGACTCAAGGTCAGCAAAGCTGTGGGCCAAAAGCCCCCCTTCCGCTACTGAAAACATGAAAAGCCATGGAAGACTTACGGAAAAAAATGTTAAATAGTAAACTAACTATCATTCTCAACTATAAAATGTTGTCATTGCATAAAGCTCTACAAAACTCATTTGTACATGAGTACAAATCGCACAGACAGCGCAGCCGTCTGTTATTATAGTGGATTTCTGGAGCCTACTTTCCATCTGAGCTGCAGAAAAGGGTTCATTTCTTGGGAATACTTCACACAGAGCTGGTCTGTCTCTCTGTGGATGATAAAACAGGTTAACTGGCAAAACCCTCTGATCAATCAACCATGATTGGGGCTTATATGCGTTTGAATTTGACTGTGAGGTTTTTTTCCACCTCTCGGTGGAGGCGAGGTGTCCCTCCAGTTTCCCTGCACGGTGACACCGTGGCTCTTTTTTCCTGTCTGACGTCTCCGTCTCTCCGTGTTGTTCTTCTCCTCTCTCCTCCTTTATGCTCCCACCGTGTAATGGATCCCATTTCTCAAAGAGCCACCGCGGAACACAATATCGCGTCTGCGGGGGTCACCGTTGTTAAAGACCTCCATTCCTCCTCCATCAAGGTCTCCATTGTTGCCAGCCATTGGATCAGAGGGAAAATTAGCTTCACCATTTCGTGTTCTGAACCTCCCCTGACGCTTTCAGAGAATATTAGCCCTTTAAGTCAAATGTATTCTGGAGGCTGGTTTCAATTATTCACAATGCCCCCCCCTCCTAACAAGCCTGTTAAGTGACAGATTTCGGCAACGTGCGCTTAAAAATAGCTCCTGAATGAGATCAGCGGTCCCATGGAAGCGGCAGAGGGAAAATAACAGATCCAGGAACAGCTCCTCGGCCAGTCAGCCATTAATCCTCAAAATTTGCGGAGGGCGCGCAAAGGCCACCACGAATGTTAGGAAACCGGGGAAAGTAGGATCAGTTCCAGATAAAATTAAGATTAAACTAGAACCCTTCACCAATGTATGATGTCTTGAGATAACACTGTTATGAATTGGCAGTTTAAATGACTTTAAATGGAACCTCTCGGTGCACGCGGTTGCTTCTTTAGATGATGGTTGTCTTTCAGACAAATTGTTTGTGTTTTAAATAAACGAGTTTGTTCCATCAGGCAGAAAGGTGGCGTCAGATGTGGGAGCGTCCTGGCCCCCGGCGTGGACCCGGCAGAGGTCCTCAGCTGGCTGACCCCCCCGCGATCAAAGAGCTGGTGCGAGGGGAGGTGGAGATGCTGCTGCGGACCCTCGGCGAGAGAAGCGGCGCTGGGGCAAGGTAGGTGCCACCCTCCCCGCCTCGTTCTCCGAGGACCGGGGCGATGGGGGAGATGGACGTGCAGGGGTGGCGTTTGGGGAAAGCTAATACAGCAGAACGCAGCTTGGGCGGAATTCTTTCGCACCAGCAGATTCATCTCGTCACCCATCAACACCAGAAGCACAACAATCCGCCGGCTCCGCCGCACCAGGCGCATCTCAGGCGTGTCAGGACGTTAGCTGGGAGGAAATATCCATCAGATAGCTGGAAAACAAAAGGAACCGGGGAAGGGGAAACAGTCGTGTGGATTGTACAAACATGCCCGTTTATTTGCCCTGTTTATTAATATTGTGTAAAACAAAAGTCATGCTGAAAGGATCGTTTGAATTTCAGTTAAAGGACTGGGAAAAGTAGCTGGTGAGCCATCCGTACAGCCAGTACGAGCTCTGAGTTTACTGCGTTTACCCGTCAAACATCAGTCATCCTTGGGCGATTAGTTCATCTTTAGATTGGTTTTTACTTCAGGTTTTTCAAACACAATCTGAATTAAAACCCAGTTTGACGGCCAGGCTGCTCGACAAGGGTTTTTTTTTTTTGTTTAGATCCTGTTGCACAGCTTAAATTTGCACAATTTATGTCTCTAATGCTCAATAAAAGCAGCTTCTGTTGCCTTTTTTCTTTGTTCTGTTAGTGGTTTAAATCAATCGGCACACAGGTTGTGTCCTGCGACACTTCTCAACAAAGAGAGACCATAAAACCTTTATTATGTTCCCCCGGAAAAACAACCGCTGCGGTTTGCTGCGTGGGATGGGAAATTTTTCGAACAATAAAGACAAGTAGAGGAGGGATGTGTCGGTGCATTCCACGGCGACCAGATGGCAAATCCGCCATCAGAAAGTATCGATCTGAAGCAGACTGGAAAAGAATGTAAATTGTGTTTTCACTCTCATCTCCAAGAGTTTTGTAGAAAAGCATGTTTTACGACGGCTGCAGTTTTGTTCAAGCGCTCGCAGGAATGAAACAGTGAAGATTAGTTGGCTGGTGTTAGAACGCAGGGCCACCGGGGACTTGGCTGTTTAGTTTTTAATTTCACAACTGAACTGAGGGAGATGCAATTTCCTGACGCGAGAATGCAGCAATATCGTCTGAAAAAGGCCCACAAATCAAGGGGGAAATGGGATCATTTAGTGAAATAACCCCACATTTTGGCACATTCTGAGTGTCTCTGTGAGGGTTTTCCTCAAGTGTTCATCCCGGCAACCGACTGGCTGCACTGGGGAATGCTGCTCCAGGTGGCCTCTCAGGATGTGCTGACGCATGTGAGGAAAAGCGCAGCCTAATTTGGATTGTCCTCCTCCTTTTGTGTCTGGACCGTTTATCGCCGGTCAATTTGTCAGCGTTGTCCTCGTTGCTGTTTCGCGTGGCGTCATTAAACGCTCCGGCTGCTCCTCTGGCTGCCATGGTGATCCGCTTCCCATTGTTGCGACGATCTTAACCGGTGTGATCTTGTATGCAAAGCCTCTGTGTGTTTGTGGCAGCGATGTCCCAGTTGATCCGTTCTAGCCCTGTCCCACTGGCTCTGCAGCCATGACCTTTTCAGACACGTCTTGTCACATCAGCGATGCTAACATTCACACATGCTAGCACGCTGCTATACGACCTGTACGGTGAGGGTCCTGCCAGCTTAGTGTACTGGCCATGTTTTATTCATGAAAAAAAAATGACAAAACTGCAAATTTAATGTTATCTTGTACTCTCAAACTTGAAGCACAAGCGTGCAAATGTGCCGACGCTACAGATAAAGTCAAACGATCACTCGGCTCTTTAGAGTTGCCGTCGTCGAGGTGGTAGATGACTCGGCAGAATTTTCATCCAATAGTTGTCGATCTCTTCCAATTTAGAGCAAAGCGGTGACTTGACAGAACAGTAACTAAAGTCTCTTCCCTTGCCTGCTGCTCTCTAATAATTAGATCAAACCTAAACGGAAATATAATAAATATAAAGTGACAGGGCCGCTTGTTCGGCAAGCAGACACTTCATTTAAAGCAGGACAAGCGGTTCTTTAAGAGACATCAAGGCCGGAATTCTAAGCCGGCAGCTTCCAGGAGAGCATAGATCTGATGGGGGAGAAAAGCGCTGAGACAGGAAAGAGCAGCCGTGCTAAAGTGGCTCGTTTCAGCGTTGTTTGATAGGCTTCTTTTGACGGGAAAATAGGTTTGAGATGGGATACACACAATGTTTTCCTGCCAGTAAATTCCGTTGTATAAGCAGTCAGAAACATCTGCATGTGCGACTAAACTAACTCCACGGGAGGTGAACTCAGGCAAACGCCACATTTTTTCTGTGAATTCACCATTTTTATGAGGTTTGGTGGATGGGTGTGCACCCTGTAAAAGCTAAGTGATTTATCTTATTAGCCTCACGTGTGGTCTTTACTCTCTCCTTCTCTTTCTCTATATGTCTCTTTCTCTCTCTTACACACACACACACACACACACACACTTGAGGAGCTATTGTCGTTCTCTCCATGAATCAGCTGATGTCTTTCTTTCTTTTTCCAATGCTACTGACTTTCTTTTGTCTGTGCTGCCGACGAAGCCACCTGACTTGTGCTTCCATGTTTGTTGTCTTTTTGATACAGTTCTGCTCACAAGACGGTGTCTCGCTACAGACCTGAGGTTGTCGACTACGTCCTGGGCAACAGGTTGGACCCCAAAGAGACTGCAAACGAGACAAGGTAACCAGCTAAAAGAGCTATCATCGGGATTGTGTGCGTCACATGACTGCGTCTCTGGTTTTGTACCTTCTCTCCAAGACCGTGGTCTCAGTGTTCAGTGCGGTCCACAGCTGCAGATGAGATTGAAGCAGTCAGGGACAAGTTGAATATCACCGACATCGACCAAGCAGCGGGTCGCCTCAAGTAAGACAAAGTTTCCCACTTTAATATCAGCATATTAATTTTTGACAAATATCAGCATATTGGGATGTGAAACAGACCAATGTAATGGGGTTTTTTTTATAATTAAAAAAATATGCTGGCTTCAGTTTATTGTAATAGAAAAATAGTCTGTTTTAAAGAGAATGACCTGTGCTTTTACCCTATAGAAACTATATGGCTCATGCTACACCCTCTTTTGGGGTGAAATGTCTCCACCTAGTGGTAGCCGGGTGTTCGGCCTGCTGCTTCTGTTGCTGTAGCATCAGACTAGCTTGCTTTAACGGTCCGTGGGCTGAGACAGGTCATCTCTTAGTGTCGCCCACTGTGGGGTGTTGACACGGATCTCCAGGGTGTCCCTATGCTAATGTACAGCAACATTTTCTGACTTTGTTTTTTGGATTTGTGTGTCATGGAAACAAAACAACAGCGCCCCTAGCGTCCGTGTGACAAACAGCATCGGTCTCCCGTGAGTGTGGAAACATTGTGCTTCTAATTATCTCCACCCCAAACAAGTCAGTTCATTGTTACACTAAGCACTTGTAATATCGCACAGATAATTGCGTGTTTCTGATTTGTCTTCAGTGGGCCCACGTGTGTTCTGCAAGTTGTTTTACAGATGTCTTCTTCTTCTTCTGAGCGCTCTAATTTTCCAGAACTCCCCGAGCGGATTCTGCTGCTACCACCATCCTCCATGACAACGAATGCCTCCTTCATGACCCTAAAGTCATGAAGGAGGCAACAGGCCTGAAGAGAGGCCTCACCTTCTCTCTCTCTCTCTCTCTCTCTCTCTCTCTCCCTCTCTCTCTCTCTCTCTCTCTCTCTCTCCCTCTCTCTCTCTCTCTCCCTCTCTCTCTCCCTCTCTCTCTCCCTCTCTCTCTCCCTCTCTCTCTCTCTCCCTCTCTCTCTCTCTCTCTCCCTCTCTCTCTCTCTCCCTCTCTCTCTCTCTCTCTCTCGCCTCTTCTTTCGTGACTAAAACCAAACAAAGAGGTCCATTGTAAATACAGATCCAAGGGACAGATACTTTCTTTTTCATCTAAAAAAAGTCAATCAAGTCTTTTGTGGCCGTTGTAACCTGAGAGAAAGCGTGTGTGGAAGGAGGCAGAGTGAAGGAGAAGAAGGAAAAGAGTGGATGATTCCCCTTTGTGTCGCTCTTCCACTACATGTTTTTTCTGTTCTTTCAAAATAAGAGCATGTGTTTTGCAGCCGCACCAACCCACGCAGGCCCACGTTTTGCTCTCTAAAAGGGATCATACTTGTGAAAATAATCTGCGGTATGACACATGTGAAAGCACTTAAGAAAATTCTGCTTTTTAACGTGTCGGGCTGCGTGCGCCCATCGTGACTAAGAAAGTTTCCACTTTGACCCAGATTTAAATTCTTTGGCACAATTGTTTTGGTTTTCTTCAAATGAGAAACAACTGGAGGAACAACGATGTCTGTCTCTCCAGGGCTGTCCTGGTGGAGGAATGTGGAGCGCTGAAAAAGCTGCTCAAGCATTTGAAGGTAAGAAAAACACAAACATCTCACTCAGTATCGGCGCACATGCATCATAAATATACGATTTGAATGATCCTCAGCGATCCTGGATTGTCGCCTTGGATAAGAAACTGTTCATATATATTGTTTGAGATACTTGTAACAATACGCACACACACACAAACAGAAAACAAACGTGGAACCAAAGGTACCTTGCAGGACCACCGTTATCTCTTAGCTTGTGTTTTCATCCAAGCGGCCCGCGGCTCTGCACCGCTGAGTTAGATCGATCTCTAATAGCTCAAATTGCGGTCCGGCACACACTGAGAGAGGCACACACCGACGGGCAAACACACGCGCACGGCAGGCTGGCAACGCTCGTCGCTCGTGTCTCGTGGGTTCGGTGAGGTTGGGAGTCAGTCGCCAGGGTGGAAGTTACCTCCTGGGCCTTTTGTGCTGGAGAACAAACGTGGAATCCGGGCCCGGAGCTTCGTGAAGGCCTGGGTGGGCTTGGGTTGGTTTTTTTTTTTTTAACGGAGGCCTTCTGGCCTGCTGCTGGGAGTGGCTCCAGATGGGTTTGAGTGACGTATGACAATAATGACATTAACATATGAGCTGTCCCGAAATCCTGCGAATCCCAGAGTCAGCGCTGTGGCTGTGGGTTCAAACCCCATGTTCACCACGGAGGCCTATTTTGGAGAGTGTATGTGGGGGGGAGGGGGGGGG
>CAAE01010166.1:0-16920 GCA_000180735.1 Tetraodon nigroviridis | reverse complement strand
GCACCTAAACTAAAACTGATTTGTTTTTAATTGTAATAAATCTTGGTTTCCAACAGCACCCACTCCTGGTGTGGAATGTGGAGTGGGCCGGGGTCCCAAATGGCTCACGGTGAGGTGACACAAAGGGTTCTTCCTTGACTGTAAACTCATGTTAGTTTGATAAATGTCTTTTTTTAACCAGTTCCCAAAACTTAAGAAAAAAAAAAGGGATTTTACAAAGCGAAGGAGCAGAAAGTTGAGCATCTTTAGTATTGAGATAAGAGGCCTGGAAAGAGAAATGTCTGCTAAAGACGTGTCATCAGAGCAGAGCTGCACTGTGACAGACATGAAGAAGGAAGGTTCTGACAGGTCCGGCGCTAGAACAAGGTGCTTGACTAAAAAGAGAGGAGGTCAGGTGACATCAGACAGGATTAAAAGTCTGGGCAGTGCTGTGATGAAGAACTTCATGATTCACTGTGACACTGTAACCTACGCCGCACGGAATTTAAATAGATCCTACAAAACTGCTATATGATGCTGGATTCTTAATTTAATTAATTCCATTTGACTGTGCTGGAAAGATCAGCCAGTATACGTGCAGAACACGTGCATGCTCCTCCAACCCATGGTAGTATTTTGTGCAGCTCCGTGCATAAACTTCTGGCATGAGTACAGCCTGAAGCATTCAGTCAACAATGCACTGATTAATGCAAGGTTGCCATTAAAAAGCAACCGAGCAAGGCGGAGGGTAATGTTCTTTGCCAAGCTGCTGGGCAAAAAGACGAGAAGATCTGCAACCAACCATGAATAAACTCTGGCCTACGCATTTATGGTCACTTTACAGTTACCGATCTTGTTGCTTTAGACTCCTCATTACCATATAACCAATATATGCATGACTGAGTAATGTAACATTTTAGGGTTAAAGGAAATAACAGTGTTAAAGTTGGCAAAAGTGTAAGCAAAGACTGGGAAGACAAGCGCAGAAGAAAGAGCAGCATCTGAGCACTGATAACTACAGCGATTGAAAACCAAAAAAAAAAAAAAAAAAATCCAATCAAATCATCGCGTTTGCAAAAACAGTTCCATCAAACTCTTTGCCATCACTGACAGCTTTGCAAAATATCCTCAAATCACTGGAGTTGATGATGCCGACTCTGAGACCTACGGTGAGGAATAAAATGAGACTTATTTACACAGCAAATACCAATCTGCTGAAATCAAAAAAGAGACAAACAAAATCGTAAAGGATGGGCTACGAGGAACTGTGCTGGAACAGAAGGAGCAGGTTCCTTTAATGCAGGCAGCAAAACACATCAGAGAGGGAACAGGAAGATGTGAGGCCAAATCATTTTCAGCCAGTGTTTGTCCAATTGGGTTTGGCCGTGTGCACGGCGGAGAAACGCCAAAACAGATTACATCATTAGCAGCTCGTAGGTGTTTAGACAAAATGTGCTAATTAAAAGCAGTTACGTGTCCACTTCTGAAACCAGTCCAAACGGGTGTAAAAAACATTTGTTGAAAGAATTGTTGAAAGCTTTTTTTTTTTTTGCTGGACTGGATTCAGACGGCTCACGGCAGCACATCGGCCGACAGGACTTGACAAAATAAGATCCAGACGGGTCCAGGAAAACCCGGATGGGGACTCATACTGTTAGCTCTGTCCACCGCTCTTTCCTCAGCTTCAGGAGGCTGTAGCAGGAGCCGCCGGCTGTAACCTCCCCGACTGTCGGAGACGCTGTTGTTCCACTAAATCCCCGTTAAGGCCGAATCAAAGTGTATCGCTCGTTATTCACGCAAAGCTAAATAATATGATCAAGTGCCTACTGAATTCAGTCCGATGGAGAATTTACACGTACATCTGTCCTGTGCTCAGAAAAACACAAACTCGCACACACTCACGTGCAGCATGTGGCAGAGACAAACACACACGGAGACAACATAAAGGCTGCTCAGTGGAATCAGAAGTCACATGGGGGCAAAGCGAGATTTACTGCTGATGATTTTCCCTGAAAGACACGTCAGAACTCCTTTACCTCTTCTTCTATCTATCTACCTACACACACACACACGCACACAGAAACACACACACACAAACCCCCAGGGCTATAATCAGGGAAATGTTGTAGCAAATTTGTTGTGCAATGGCAGCCCCAAAGGAGGCCGAGTAATGACGCATTACAGCAAACACACAGATGCGAACACACACACACATTCACACTCCTGCACATGTGACGAGGTTGTGTTCACACTGATACGGATAAAAGGAAAAAGACGAGGCGAAGTGAAGTACAAAATAATGGCTCTTCTGTAAAGGTATCTTATGGTGAAAATGCGTTTTTGC
The DNA here is from genome assembly GCA_000180735.1 of Tetraodon nigroviridis. Lineage (NCBI taxonomy): Eukaryota > Metazoa > Chordata > Actinopteri > Tetraodontiformes > Tetraodontidae > Tetraodon > Tetraodon nigroviridis. Next base: position 14,597 of record CAAE01010166.1, on the reverse strand, counting down.
CCGCAGGAGGAACGCAGAGGGAAAAAAACCAAAGCGATTTGTTGCCTCATGTCCAGGTCTGAACGGTTAAACATGGTGGTTTTAGGGCAAAACGTGCCAATAATTCAGGGGTCAGATTCAATTTCTTAATATGTTAATACACATCGTGTTTAGTGTGTGTGTGTGTGTGTGTAAGATTGGTTCTTTATGGAGGGAACCATGCAGGCTGCACCCTTTATCAAATCATTTATACTGTTCGGCGCACCCGGTGTGTGTGAGTGTGTGTGTGTGTCAGCCATTTCTGTGACACTGATTGAAACATAATCAACAGTATTTCATAAATATGCAAGGAATCCTTATCGTATATATAGTGGGTTTATATTTTCTCTGTCGATCATTCTGTCAGTGTTTGCATCAGAGGTGGGACATTTGCTCTCATCAATATTCATTTTCCTGTAAAAATCACTCGCGAGCCGACTAGGATGAGCTCATTTCGGTGGTGGGTGAGGCAGAATCCCACGGCTCTGGGAAACGAAATGGAAGGAACCAACGTCAACAGCGAACGTTGCTCTGTCAGCATCCAGCTGACGGAGGTCAGCGAGAGCGTCCTCCTCAGTGATCTGAAACCTGCACAACTTTCGCTCAGCAATGATAATTAGATATTGTTAATGATCCCACTGGCAGCGCCCCTCTCCCTCCCCCATCTTGAGCGCGCGTTTGTCGGGCCTCTCCGCTTCGCCGTTATCTCTGCTGCACGCCGTGAAGCAGTGCTTTCAGAGGGATGCGTGGGCACGCGTGTGCTGAACACATTACGGAAAAAACAAAAACAACTTGGGCACAATGGTTGTCATGCCAGACCGCAACCTTTGGAGCTTATCCGACATCTGGTGCACACAGCGCAAAGACCACACAAGCGTGCACCGTTCGCTCGCACACGCCGGGATCTGATGAGATCTGAGTTCAACGCTATATTATTTTTTTTTTGTCCTCGGGCCCAGCTCCAATCAGAACCAGCTGCTGATAATACAGAGTTGTGCTGAAGGCGCACACACGCAGACACACACAGCTGCCTTTGACTGGGAGAACACAAGCTGGAACGATTGCAGTAGCCCTCCTGGAGGATTTCCAGATAGCAGAGATACGGTCACTTAGATGGCCTCTGTCGCCCATGCTGCTGGAGGCTCTGGAGGCAGAGGTGATGGGGGGGGCGGAGGGACGCCTGGAGGGATTAGGGAGGCTGGTTTAGGGAGATAGAGGAAGGATTCTGAATCTCTGGGTGGAGCAGGGAACGGCAGAGCGCTGCAGACCTGGAAGACCTTGAAGCGTTTGAAAAGATGAGGAGCAGCGCACGAGCACTCGCTCGTGAACAGGCGGCGCTACCGTCCATGTACGCATCGAAGAACCAAACAAAAGGAAAGGACGAGTTTAGTTTGAGTAGTGGAACCTATCTGAGGTGGTGAACTGGTTTACTGGTGGTAACCAGCCTGTAAAAACATTAAAGTAAACAGGCAAGCATGCTGTAAGTGTGTGAATCCAGGACCTAAACATGAAACATGGCCAAAATCCCAAAATCTAACCAAAATATAGCATTAGTTTAGTGTTGTATGCAGAAATGATCAGGACTGAGGCTGGAGAGGAGACGCTAATGTGGGATGGTTCAAAGAAAAGTCCTCTAAGCTGCAGTTCCAAAGCAAAGCCCATCATGGTTATTGTGAGCTTCACTGAAGAGCAGTGGCTTTTAGCAAACGTCTCTATTCTGAGTCAGGGAATGGAGCACTGAGATCACCTTTTATCGAGGCTTTGCTCAGAAACATCGTGATTTCCACCAATTTGAACATTTTTACACACCCAGGCAGTTAAGTGCTTGGTGTTTCATGTCCTTTTGAATGCCTTCATTATCCTGGTCCATACATTTTCTATTTCTCACCACCTGATTTCCATAATGTCCCCTTTGTGCTGTCGTACATTTTCTCGTCTTCCTCACCTCCGTTACCATGACGTTGCTCCCCGTGCAGCCAGGCAGCAGACGCAGTGGTGCTGACCCGTCGAGTGGTTGAGAATGGAAACTCTTCTCTGCAGAGATCTCCACTTTCATCACAGTCATCCTTGAATATTAAAAACAAAAAAAAAATCATTTCCTTCATCTTTAATGCATGTTTAAGCTGATAATTCAACCTGTAAAACTTTCCCGTGTTCAGAAATCCCCTTTTTGCCCTCATTTTATATGTATTTAATCAATTTAAGTCAGAAGATGGAACATTCAAGGCCTCAAAGTGCTGGACCGGCTTCCCCAGGAATGCAAGATAAACAGAGAGAACAGAGCAGAGAGAGACTGCCTTTGCAAAATACACAAGTTTTGTGTGTAATAATTATGTCCAAACAGTGTCAAGAGTGAAAGGAAAACCCAGCTCAGCTGCGCTGGTGCTAACACAGCATATCGTTTCCTCTGATCACTCATGTTTGGCCTCGTTTGCATAAAAAAAACCATGTTCCTGCAGGTCTGAATCAGCCATGACAGTTTTTCCTCAAACCAGCTATTTTGTGGTATTTGTGTGGGACCAAAGATAGATGGTAGAAATCGCCTCGGCTCCTCTACAGGATAAAACACAACATCTGTTTATATTGGATCACAAGGTCACTGCTTGACGCAGGCTGTTTTCTCGGACCTGCTAGGAACGCTAAAGGACAAGCTCGTTTTTCTTTAGTAGCATCAGGTGCAACACATGGATCTGAGGATAAATCTGCTGGAGATGCTCATAACCTCTGGAGACATTCAAGGCAGCATCTTTATTGTTGCCAGGATGATTTCATGAATGTATGTTTGCCCTTTTGTGTGTAGCAGACAGAAGCAAATAGCAAAAAGGCCGCGTCTGCAGACTCTGGGCTTTAACTCAGCTGACAGCGAGCCAGCGGTTCTGTGATGTGGCCAGAAGTTGGGCCAAACTCCACCTCAAATCTGATGAATACAATTCTGAAATGTAGCTCAGAATAATTGGGAAGCAGAGGAAACAGACAAGACAGAACATGAGATGCTTACTTCAGCGTGTTTAATGAAAAGAAAAGGCTTGTCTCAGTCTCAGGCTTAATTAGTGGAGTTAAAAACAACTGAGTGCCATGAGTCAGTGGTTAATCTAATAAATTATGCCTTCCTACCCTGGTTGCTGTCCAGAACTTTGGTCTTTGGCATTTGTACAAAAGCTGACAAATTAGAACAGCCTCGTGTAATACTGGTGTGAGGCACAGACGCAAAATAAAGATGAGTAGAACGTCTTTTAGCTCATATTAGAACGCGAATGAAGCCGGATGTCCCGGCACCAGCTGGGGTTCTAAAAGAAAGGGACACAGATGCCAGCCACAAGGGTTGCTTTCCGTTTAAGAAGCAGCACTTTGGTCCTCCTACAATGACGAGGACTCCTTTCCAATAAAACCTAGAACTGACGCGATAAGCTGAATCTTTGCTGTTGGATATTTTCAGGTAGAAAGTCGGCCGATCCGGCAGCGCTCCAGACCTCGCTCCGCCTTGTGTCCTCTGAGCGCAGCCTGCCTCTGGCTGCCGAACACAGCCAGGTCTTTTTTAGGTCCAACCATCCCGCTGGGAGCTATGGAAGCCATGGAGGAACGCTGTGGCAGCCGCGCCGGGGCCTCCGGGCTGCGCGCAGACAACTCCGGAATGGAAACGGCCATCGCGGCTCCGCTTTCCCGCTGCTGGGGCTGATCAGCGCTGCCGTTTCTGCACTGTTGTGGAACTTTGAAAAGCTCTGGGCGCTGCGCGGCAGTCCCGTACGCCACCTGTCAGAGGAGCGGGCGGATCGATACGCCTCTCACGCCGCAGAGAAAAAGCCTCCGTGACACTTTCACCTGTCCATTAGGGGTCTCGGCAATCGTTTATAGGATTGAGGGGACGGTGAACCACGCTGAACCTTTAGGAATCAGTGTCTGAGTTTAATTATGAGAGGTCTTCAGGACGGACGAGAAGGGGCCTGGCGTGTAAAAGCCGTGAAGTGGCTCCTGCAGAGGAGGCTAACGGCACAGGCCACAGCTCTCTCTGATTAAGGGAAACCAAATGTTCTGTTTTTAGCCGTAGATAAATCGGAGGGCAGCTGTTGTCATGGAAGCAAACCAGGTTTTAATGAAAGTGCTGAGGCTCGGCTGGCGGCCTCTTTAAGTCTAAAAAGCTTTTTGTTTTTATGCTTCTCCTTCGGTGACTCTGACTCACCTTTGAGCGGAAAACAACTCTGGGATGGCCTGCGTACGCCCAGATACACGTGTGGCACACCGGGATGAGAATTTCCAGAGAATCACTTCATCTCTGCGTGAAACGTTGCCCCTGGATCTGCCTGACGTCCTCCGTCAGCAGATCCTTCAGATCTCTGCTTGCTCTGACTGGAGCAGCTCTCCCTGACAGCGTATGTCTCACACGTCTTTGTCTGTTCAATAATATTCTTCCACTTATGAAACATCTGAAACAATAAAACTAAATCAAACCCATGAAGCGAACAGATGTTTATCTGTCTCAAAGAGAGAAAAAGTGAGCGATCTGTCAGTTTGCGGTGTCGTTATCGTGCTGCTAGATATATAGACTTTTTCTTCTTTAACCTGTGCACATTTTTGCCAATTTTAGCTGGAATGCAGCAAACCTGGTACAGAATCGACCGGACTGCCCCGTCTGTGGGCCTGCTGCTCTCCTCTTTCATATTCTGTTATACCTAGCTGCAGGTCTTCGTTCCTTGACTCCTGTTTGCAGATAGTGAATGAATGTTTTAGAAACCCCTCAACCAGGGAACTGGTTTTCCATTTAAAGATTTGATGTTTGTTCTATACCTTTCCTTGGATTGACAGAACACACACACGCATTAGCCACACTGAATTCACTCCACACAGCAGAGCGCTCAATACGTCCACGGCGCTTCCCCGGTGGGCTAGAAAACACACATCACAGAAGCCTCAGGGAGTTAATGTTGTTTCTATTAGCCGCTGCTTGTTGACTCCGAGGAACCTCGGGGAAGTCCACCCCCCCCGCTTGGTAACCACGCTGCAGCGCCGACACAGGCTACGGCGGTCGCATGTGCAGATGACGGACGTGCATGCAAAGATTCAAGAGAAGAGAAGAAGAAGTGACTTTCTGTGTGTGTGTAAATGCAGGGGCAAATCTAGATCAATAAATGACTTAAGCCAGAGTTTAGCAGCATGTTCCCGCTAACAGACGCAAGACAGAGCGCTTGGGGTCATGGAAATGGAAGGTGATGGAGGCGGAAAGGACAGGAGCTCATTTCCTCGTGTTTGCTCCGTCCCAGTGTCTCCTCCACCCATCGATCCTGCTGCTCCTGCTCGACAATCTCACACAGTATGATGGAGAGAAGGCGCGCCACCTGTGGCCCCGGCGCACTCCAACCCTCCACCGCTCCCTCCACCCAGACGTTCACAGGTTCAGCTCATCTGTTGCTCATCATTTCAGTCTGCTCGGCTCCATTTCCCTCCTCTATTTACTCTCCATCTTCTCTCAGACACCGACAGTATTTGGTTTAATAATAGCCTCCCTCTCTTTCATTCCGCATGTCTTTTTTAAATGTCTGTTTCCCCCCACTTTTATCTCACCTTCTTTTCCCTCCTGGTCTTCTAAACCTTTCATTCCTACTTGAGTATGCAGGGGCTTGCTTGGTTTATTCACATATAGAAAATCAGATGACATGCCTCCATGTGCTCGCCGGCAAACAGTCCTGCTGCGAGCCTCATTTCTGTTTCCAAAAAAATAAACAACCCAGCAGGTGTGTTGCATTAAAACCTGCAGATGCACAAACACACAGCCAGCAGTAATAATCTATCAGCGGTGAATGTTAATGTTTAGCGCACGCCTCGACACGCACGGTACAACACTGCCCTCTAGAGGACAGCGTCTGCCACAGCACTTGTGTTGAGATTCTCCAAAGTAAAAGGTTATTTTTTGCTTTATTTAATTAAACTGACATCATTTAATTAAACTGATATCATCAGAGGGCCAAGTTACCATTATTTTAACCACATTCTTTATTTTACCTCAGATCAAATTGCTGTTTCGATGACCTTTAGGACCTCCACTAGCTGCCTCACCTGGTCCTCTCAAAAGTCCCACGCAAACTTCAGACTCGTCTTTGTGCTGTTATATTTAATTTGTCTTGATTTAACCACAAACAAATAAACTTGTGTTGCTGTGACATTTTGTTTTCGCTGTGTATTAATTGTACCTACCCTTATTTTGAAAATATACAGTATAAAGAAATTACAGGCTATTTCTATTCAGGCGCTCACATGTGCTCAATAAAATGTTATCATTTGCTTTTGAGGTGTCAGATTTGGGGTTTGTACAAACTTCTTCCTGACAGGAATATGCAATAGTGTTTGGAAATACTGCAACAGGTTGGCTGAGCTAACGATACTCACTCTGTAGCCATGGTAACGCAATCTTCTTTAGAGGCTTTGAATCTGAAGAAAACAGAAAACACTTTGTTACTGCAACAGGTACAGGTAGAAGGACCACTGACCCCTCCTATCTACCTATCTGTCTATCTGTCTGTCTATCTGTCTGTCTATCACAGAAAAATAATAAATGAAGATGAGTCTATGTTACCTGCTGCTATGTCTCCCCCTGCTGGTGACATCAGGTTAATTTTCTTTACGTTTTCTTATATCGTGAACGTTTAGATCGCTTGTTTATGCTGTTGTGTTTACTGTTAGCATTCAATGTAAATATACCACAACTGCACCACTTCGCATGTGGCTCTCCTGCAACTTTTTGTAGATTTTTGCATTTGTTGTGTATATTTTCTGTACCGATTTTCCTCGACTTGAAGTGTCTCCATTAAAAAAAAAAATAAATTAACGGTAAGAAATAAATCACACTTTATTTATGAAATGCGTGGGTAGTTGTTCTGTATAATCGAACGCATTTAATTAAAAAAAATAGTCTAACAATATTTTGCTTTTGTGCTGCCTTTGGGTGAAGCTGCAGTTAGCCGGAGCTGCCGGTGGCGGCGCTGTTGTCTCTTCCCATAACCATAAGCGGGGGAGTGAGAGGTGCATGAAATGGAGAAAAATGGCGGATCATGTGCAGGTAAGCAGAGGTTTCATGTTTTTGCATCAGACATTTCATCTAAACGCCCGAAAATAAGTTCGGGCGCGATTTCAGTTGCTTGTGTCCATTGGGCAGAGCATGTGTGTGGCCACTGCGTGTTTAAGGTGGCTGTGTTCAAGCTGTCGGTGGTAAAAGCGAGGATCTGGCCGCCTGTGTTGACTTGTGGCCTGCTGTCATTGCTGGGGCTGGCTTGTTGCATTAGCATTCGCTAGCTGCAAGGATGTTTTCAAGTTTAAATGGCGAAAAGGAGAGCCTCTGGACTCTTCGTTACTCACCTACGTAGTCCCCTTAGTCCGTGCAGGTAGATCGCGTGGCATCGTGGAACATCACCCCGTTTATTCGGCGTAAATCTGTGAAGTAAACAATAAAACAAATGAGTGGATGAGTAGCTGTCAGGCTAACACGAAGTGGTTAAATACAATTTGGCGCCATCGAGATTCGTTGAATGGTCCTTGCTTGTAGTTGTGACCCCGTACTTTTACTTTTTCTTGAATGCCGTAGGTTTAAACCTTGATGATCGTTTGAACTGGGGTCCTGTTTGGGAAACGGTGGACGACCCAATAGCAAGCTAGGCTAACTCTAGCTTTAGCCCAGACGTCAACTTCTCCCGCCTGAGTCCATTTGAAAATGTGATACCGCCGTTGCTGTCGTTTCTCTACAAAAATCGGTTTTGTGCCTCTGTCTGCAATCGAATCGTTAGTTATTAAACACATTCGGAAATGGGGATTAAAACCAGCGCTGTTTGTGCGCGTAACTAGGCAGAGCTGATTTGTTTAGCTATTCCGTTTCAAGCTAGCTTTGCGGTGTGTTCCGGACACATGTCGGGAAAGTACAACGAGGCAAAGGAGTGCACATTTAACGAAATGTACCCCAAATAACTGTCCGCGTTGGAACGTTTTCTCTAGGTGTCCAACATCGCTGGTGTTTAAAAGCCATCTCAACATATCGATAGCTTGACGGCAGCGCTGTGCGTGGTGGCAACGTTAGCTAGCAACGTGTTACGAGATGCTGCTTGTCCATTTTTATTTGGCACGGTGTTGAAAATCAACACAACATGGTTACTTGAATTGACAGGAACCCTTTACGGCTACAATGGCGGAGAGGAGCAGGTTCAGCCTCCCCGCTAGTCGCAGAAAGCAGCACTGACCTGAGCTATGCAGCACGGAGGAGCTGCAGCTGACATGGACGCCGGCTTGGTCCCAAAGCCAGGCTGCTCCTGCTTCTCCCCCACTTTTATTGTGACACTATTACAGACTGCTTGTTTACAGGTGCAGCTACCATTTACATTTTTAATAGTTTCACAACACTTTGATTCCCAAGTCAAAAATGGTTACCTGCTGTTTAACCTAAAGCCTCATAATTACTTCTTTACAATGAAGCAAACACACTGACATCACTATACCATCCCATCTGTGTATACTGCCCACATCAGTTTCAATAAAACAGCCTCGCATACTACCAACTAACTACTAACTGAATAATCCAAAATGTTAAAATGCCAAATAATAAAGCAGAGATAAACTTTCCCAGAGGTAATTGAGTCAGCTGTCTTTCTTACAATTTACTTGTTCAGCCTGCTTTATTTGCATGGAGGATTATTATATTATATTATTATTATTGCTGTTGTTGTTATTTTGACTCTGCCGAGTGCAGCCGGATTTAGTCCTGCGCTCTGTATCAGAGGCCAGCAGAAGTTTGTAATAGTGCGCCAGTTCACGTCAGGCTAACACGCGCTGACTCCGGCTCCTCGCCCGTTTCCATTCCCGACGGACGCAGGGCACCTGAGCGCGCGCGTGCACGCCGCAGACGTTTTCATCCCCAAGCGTCACATCCCTGAATTCTTCTGCTCTTTTGGCTTTTCAGAATTCGTCTGAGTCATGCAGTGACTCAGCGTTTTTCACATCAGGCACATCTTTACGTTTGTTGGCACAAATGACGCCGCTTCAAATTTCCAGGGTTGCGTAACAGATGATGGAGTATTTATCAACTAATTCACTGTTAAAAATCCCCCCACTTGAAATTCCCCCTTCTCCTATCCACTGCCTGTGTTTGACACCCCTGTCAGGTGCTCATCTGCAGAACATCTGTGTTTTCCAGGGCCTTGCCCAGCTGGAGATCCTGTGTAAGCAGCTGTACGAGACTACTGACACCGCCGTGCGACACCAGGCGGAGAAGGCCCTGGTGGAGTTCACCAACAGCCCCGACTGCCTCAGCAAGTGTCAGCTGCTGCTGGAGAGAGGCAGCGTGAGTCCCCTGCCCTTTCCGTCGCCGCGCACGCGCGTACCGAGCCACTTTTGACATGTTTTTTGTGTGTTTTTTCTGGCAGTCGTCGTATTCCCAGCTGCTCGCGGCCACCTGTTTGTCCAAACTGGTGTCTCGAACCAGCAACCCTCTTCCCCTCGAGCAGCGCATCGATATCCGTGAGTAGTTTGTTTCAGGACCCGGTTAAAAGAAAAAAAAGCCAAAAAGTTACTGTGATCACAGATCGTGCGTGTGCGTGACGAGGTTTTTATTGCGACAGGGAACTATGTGCTGAACTACCTGGCGACGCGGCCAAAGTTAGCGGCGTTTGTGACGCAGGCGTTGATCCAGCTGTACGCCAGGATCACCAAACTGGGCTGGTTCGACTGTCAGAAAGATGACTACGTGTTCCGAAACGTCATTGCCGATGTCACGCGCTTCCTCCAGGTGTGTGTGCGCGCGTGTGTGTGAGGGTTGGAGCCGTGCTTTTCCCAGTGGTTTACCTTTAATCTGGTGTGTGTCCACAGGATAGTGTAGAACATTGCATCATTGGGGTCACCATCCTGTCCCAGCTGACCAATGAGATCAATCAGGTTTGCTGTCATCCACTGTGTCAGTTTAGGTGTGTGTGTGTGTGTGTGTTCTAAACGTTTAACCTGAGCCGTTTCCTCCCAACAGGCCGACACGACGCACCCGCTGACGAAGCACAGGAAGATCGCCTCGTCCTTCCGAGATTCGTCCCTCTTTGACATTTTCACGCTGTCCTGTAACCTCCTCAAGCAGGTGCCTGTCCTTGTTTTTAAAAGTGTGAAACCTGTCAAATTCCGAGCCGTCGTGCAGATTAACAGATGTTTTGACGTGAAACCAGAAGCTTATCTTCCCTTAAACGTGCCGTTTTTTCCCCCCCAGGCTTCGGGGAAGAACCTGAACCTGAACGACGAATCCCAGCACGGCCTGCTGATGCAGCTGCTCAAGCTCAGCTACAACTGCCTCAACTACGACTTCATAGGAACTTCCACAGACGAGTCGTCGGACGACCTCTGCACCGTGCAGATCCCCACCTCCTGGAGATCAGGTAGCCGCGGTAACGGGAGCAGCCCGGCGCCGCCGTGCTCGTTCGGGCAGAAACACACACGCAGGCCTGCTGCTGTGGGTCTGTAATCTGTTGTCTCTCTCTCTCTCTCTCTCTCTCTCTCTCTCTCTCTCTCTCTCTCTCACCTTTGCAGCGTTTCTCGATTCCTCCACTCTACAGCTCTTTTTCAATTTGTATCATTCCATCCCTCCGTCCCTTTCCCCGTTGGTACGTACGCTCCGATGCCCGCTCCTCGGTCAGGTTTAGCCGGTGGCGTCTGTTCTGAGACTCAAAGCCGTCGTGTCTGTGCTCAGGTGTTATCCTGTCTAGTCCAGATCGCCTCCGTCAGGAGGTCGCTCTTCAACAACGCAGAACGAGCCAAGTTCCTTTCACACCTGGTGGACGGAGTCAAGAGGATACTGGCCAACCCTCAGGTCCGAGCCCGTCCGCTGCATCGGCCACCTCTGGGTGACGCTGCCGTTTGATGGCGCCGCTCGTTTCGTTGCCGTTTCAGTGTTTGCCCGATCCCAACAATTACCACGAGTTCTGCCGCCTGCTGGCGAGGCTGAAGAGCAACTACCAGCTCGGGGAGCTGGTCAAAGTGGAGAACTACCCCGAGGTTATCCGCCTCATAGCTAACTTCACCGTCACCAGTCTGCAGGTGGGTGCTGGCTCACAGGCTGAGGGACGCCTGGTTTGGGGCTTTCCGGGCCTTCACGCCCGAGCAGAACGTTGGGTCCCACACCATCACAGCGGTTCACGCAGGGTTGGCTTCTTGTGTTTCAGCACTGGGAGTTTGCCCCCAACAGTGTTCACTACCTGCTGAGCCTCTGGCAGCGTTTGGCAGCCTCGGTGCCGTACGTCAAGGCCACCGAACCTCACCTGCTGGAGACCTACACGCCGGAGGTCACCAAGGCGTACATCACCTCCCGGCTGGAGTCGGTGCACGTCATCCTCAGGTGAGGTCCTCCAGGGTCCCTAAAGGGTCAGAAACGAATGCTCTGAGGCTAAACGGGCCGTGCGTGCCGGCGTGCTCACTCCAGAGACGGTTTAGAAGACCCGCTGGACGACGCCGGCCTGGTTCAGCAGCAGCTGGACCAGTTGTCCACCATCGGGAGGTGCGAATACGAGAAGACCTGCGCTCTGCTGGTCCAGCTGTTCGACCAGGCAGCTCAGTCCTACCAGGAGCTGCTGCAGTCCACCAACTCCAATGCCGTGGACATCACCGTGCAGGAGGGTACGACCTGCACGCGCACGCAACTTAAACCGCGCTTTTCAGCGGCGAACTGAGGGGATTTCCGTCCGTAGGTCGCTTGACATGGCTGGTTTATATCATCGGGGCAGTGATCGGTGGACGGGTGTCGTTTGCTAGCACCGATGAGCAGGACGCCATGGACGGAGAGTTAGTCTGTCGGTAAGGAGTCCTAAGAATATTGCTCGTGCGTGTTTGCGTAGCTGTCGTTAAAGCCGCTCAGCTGGAGCTCCTCTTGTTTGTCTTTGGTCCTCTCAGGGTGCTCCAGCTGATGAATCTGACCGACTCCCGGCTCGCTCAGGCCGGTAACGAGAGGCTGGAGCTGGCCATGCTCAGCTTCTTTGAGCAGTTCAGGAAGATCTACATCGGTGACCAGGTGCAGAAATCCTCAAAGGTAAACGGGAGCAAGCGATCAGCTGTGGACTGAGCCACGGCCCGGCCTCGGTGGGAAGTCGGTGGAAATCGGTCGCTCTTTTGTCCTAAAGCCGACTGCAGCACTTTCCAAAGAGCCCTTTATGTCGTGCGCTTGAACACGGCAGCAGTTTAGGCTGCCAGACTCTCTCTCTGTGTCCGGATACCGAAGCCGTTTTGAAAAGAACCGTGAGGCGTGATTCCGTCCTGCTGCCGAGGCTTTTTCTTCCACATCGAATCCAACAGAATTAATATCAATCAGGCTTTAAAGCGGAGTCGGGAAGTGTGAACCTAACCCCCCGTAAAAGAATAAGATGTGTCTAAACCTTGGTTAATAATATTACTTTTGTGTGTGTGTCTGTGTGTGTGTTGCAGCTTTATCGAAGACTATCAGAGGTTCTGGGCCTGAACAACGAGACGATGGTACTCAGTGTCTTTATAGGGAAAATGTGAGTGTTGGTGCTCGGGGTGGAGTTTCTGCCTGCCCGTTGTTTTAATGTTGCCAGAAAGATGCGACCGAGTGACCGCGAGCGCCGTTTTTCCCTCTTTCAGCATCACAAACTTGAAGTACTGGGGTCAGTGTGAACCAATCACCTCCAAGACGCTCCAACTACTGAACGACCTTTCTCTGGGATATCCTTCATAAGCTTCGGAAGCTCACATGTTGCTTCGGCCGCCGTCATCTTGAATTTCCGCTATGCCAAAGAGTCGGATAACGGCGGTGTTTTCCCCTTAACTCGGCCCCGCTCACGTACAGCAGTGTGAGGAAGCTGGTGAAGCTCAGCGCCGTCCAGTTCATGTTGAACAACCACACGGTGAGCACCGGCCCTAAACCTCCCGCCGTGCACCCGTGCAGAGCTTTGCCGCAACATCCTGTCGGGTTTTTCAGAGCGAGCATTTCTCCTTCCTGGGAGTCAACAACCAGTCCAATCTGAGCGACATGAGGTGCCGGACCACCTTCTACACAGCACTAGGGCGCCTCCTGATGGTCGACCTGGGTAAGCGCACCTCGTATCTTCGGAAGGAGTCGCGGTTGTTGAACAGTAAACGTGACGTTCGTGACGACAACGCTCGCTTGTGCTAGCGTTAGCCACGTTGTTTCACTGCGATGAACGCTGAATCGAGCGACTGTTGTTGTGCAGGTGAGGACGAGGACCAGTTCGAACAGTTCATGCTGCCCTTGACGGCGGCGTTTGAAGCCGTGGCGCAGATGCTCAGTACAAACACCTTTAACGAGCAAGAAGCCAAGGTCACACCATCCCATTACAGCTTTTGTGCCATTTGATGGGATCGTTTGGTTTGAATTGGGAAGTGCATTTGTTACTTACAGAGAACGTTGGTGGGCTTGGTCAGGGACCTGCGTGGCATCGCGTTCGCCTTCAACGCCAAGACGAGCTTCATGATGCTGTTTGACTGGATGTATCCTGACAGATTCACAGGTTTATTCCTCAACATTAGCATGAATTGGGTGGCTCCCAGAGCTTTTCCTTAGCCCTGGCCCGCAGATATCCCGCCTACATGCCCATTCTGCAACGAGCCATCGAGCTGTGGTACCACGACCCAGCCTGCACCACGCCCGTCCTCAAACTCATGGCTGAACTCGTGCACAACAGGTAAATGCAGCCATCACAGGTAAAGTTGTGTCAGAATGAGAGCTGTGAGAAAAGAAGAGAAAGGATTTAAACAATGTGATTTATTTTATTATTAATTTACCGGCGGAAACAGCGACCCCTGGCGGCTCTGTAACGTTAACACTTTCAGTTCGCCTCCATGGTAACGACCAGGAGTGTTTGTTCTGTTTTTTTGGGTTTGAATAGATCTCAGAGGCTACTGTTTGATGTGTCTTCACCCAATGGCATTCTGCTGTTCAGGGAAACCAGCAAAATGATCACAACCTACGGTACCTTTTTACTTTCTTCATACTCGCACAAAAACCTCGGAGTTCGTTACCCGAACCGGCCTGTGGCGTTTATTGCGGCGTGCAGGGAATCGTATCCTGACGTTGGGAGAAGTTCCAAAGGACCAGGTGTACGGGGTGAAGCTGAAGGGGGTCAGCGTGTGTTTCACCATGCTGAAGGCGGTGCTCAGCGGCAACTACGTCAACTTCGGAGTCTTCCGGCTGTACGGCGACGACGCTCTGGATAACGCCTTACAGACCTTCATCAAACTACTGCTGTCCATCCCTCACAGCGACCTGCTGGTGCGTTTGAGTTCCGGCGGCCAAGCGTTGTGCGACGGCGGAAGGTTGCTTGATGTGTGCCTCTGTCCGCCGCCGTAGGATTACCCCAAGCTCAGCCAGTCCTTTTACTCCCTGCTGGAGGTGCTGACGCAGGACCACATGAACTTCATCGCCAGCCTGGAGCCGCAGGTGGTGATGTACATCCTGTCGTCGATATCGGAAGGGCTCACCGCGCTCGGTAAGTACAGCGCAAAGAAGTTCCAGGTGAGGTTCTTGTTTTTTTTGCACTGACGCGCGCTCTGTGTGTGTGTGTGTGTGTGTGTGTGCTGCAGATACAATGGTATGCACAGGCTGG
>CAAE01010165.1:0-13649 GCA_000180735.1 Tetraodon nigroviridis | reverse complement strand
CCAGCATGTTTATAAAACCTGCACTGTTTTTGAGGTAAATTGAATCTGGATGAACAGGCGGCAGGCTACCGAGTGACAGGCAGATGGGAATCAGGCAGGAGCTGGTGAACTTAGTCAGGGACAGAAGGCTGGCAGCTTTACCGGGATACAGACCAAAGGTCAGAGATAAACCAGATCAATACCAGAGAAGCAGTCAGGAAGCAAGTGCTGACAGGTCAGCATAACTACACAGAGGAAGGGGAGTGAAGCCACATATACATTGGCTTGATTGGGATGATGAGCAGGTGGAGGTGTTTGCTCTGATGAGGGGTGTGGCTGCATGTGTGGCTGAGAAGTGGAAATTTCCACTGCAGGTGCGCGTGTTGGCAGGAGGGCTGTAGCCTGAGCAGAGCAGGAGGCTGAGACAGTCATGGGTTTAAGCTGGTGTTTGTGACACTGGTGTCGCCATGGTTTCCTGTAGGTCAATAACTATTTAAGTGTTAATTTGTCTTGAAACTGGTAGAACACTTTGGTCCATCCAGTTGTTATATCACCTTAACACGATTCGCAGTCTTCTTCTCTGCTGAATCTAGAAAGGAGAAATGGGGTCCAAAGTGGCGTTAACCGATCTCCTTCTGTCCGGCGTCAGACCCCAGATGTCCCAGTGTGCTGCCGCCGTGTCCGCAGGAAATCAAGGCTAGGGGCACCTTAAGTGAACAAACGTCCTCTTTGGCACATACTCGCTGGGGGAAAAGGTGGAAAGAACAACCCCCCCCAACCTCCCATCTCCTCCTGGAGCTTGTCAGGGATGAGGAGGAGCCGCACACCCACACACATGCATGTGAGTACCTATTTGCTGATGTTCAGACAGGGGAATGATCTTGAAGTGGTGCTGTCAGTACTGTGGCAACGCTGCTTAGCCACTCCCAGCCTGTGTTTACTTATTTATTTGGAGCGATGGCTGCCATGACAGCGCCACTCACTCTCAGAAAGCCTCCTGGGCTCCACGTTGTCCCTTCAAGCAGTAGCGTAAAAATTTTAAGAGCCCCAGGCCTGGTTTGACGATTTTGACGCAAGTTAGCGTGTACTCGAGTTGTCGGGTGCATTCAGGGGGCTAAGCGTTCTAATGCGTTTACAGGCGTGTGTGCGTCTCAAAGCGAGCGAAGTGTCACTTAATAATTTAGAATTGGTTTCGTCCCTCTCGCCATCCGTCCATCCATTCACAGCCCTTTATGTCTCGCCTCTGGGGATGTGGCGGCCATCCCATGGCCTCTCAGGGAGTGATAGAGCGAGCAGAGACAGGTGACAGAGTGTGTGAGAAGAAGCAAGGCAGACAGCAGGATGATCACAAGACCTCAAAAAACAGACGTGAGAGGAAGGAGCTCCAGGTGATTCCTGAGTGACTGAAGATCAGGAAGATCAGGAAAATTTTTGTTCTTGTAGCAAGCTTTTTTGCACCCAGACTCCTGTATGTGCTGTCATTACATAGATTAAAGCAATGCCGACGTGTAAAGTACAATACATACCCATGCTTATCACTTTCTTTCTCTCTCTCTCTCTCTCTCTCTCTCTCTCTCTCTCTCTCTCTCTGTCACACACACACACACACACACACAGCGGTTAGTGACTTTTAAGATTTACTGTATAACCAGGCCAAACATGATCTTTTATCATCTTTAAAAATGACTTTCATTATTGAGACACTGGGTATTATCACAGACATTCTTCTCAGCTTCTAGTCTTTTATTTTTTTTTCTTCTTATTGCTATATAGAAAAAAAGAAAATGGATTCTCAGTGATTTAATTTCCTTTTTAAATCTTGTTTCTTTATTACTGAGCGGTTGTGTTACCACTGGGTGAATTATGGGACATCTATGAGACGTTTCCTTTGTTAGTTAGTTAGTTTTTTTTTTTTTTTTTGGCTGTGAAAGTGCACATGTGTTTGAGTGTTTGTTGTGTTGTTAGTGCTCGTGTTTCTTGTCATGTGTGTGTGCACGCCATAAATAAAGTCTCCTCTGGCTAATGTAACCCACATGGACTTTGGTTCCACCTCTTTCCCAGCTCAGCATTTTCTGTTTTTAATGGAGCAATCAGACGCTACGCATCTCTTTTTTGCTGCTTCATGAGATTGCTGCTTTTCTTTTCTTTTTTTAAAAAAAAAAGAGAATAATAAAAAGTTACATATTTTCATGTGACTCGGTGGCTGATAGGTTGAGTCTCATTAGCTTTTTTTGTTAACATATCAGACTAAATTGGTTGAAATTTTGTGTCAGACTCATCAAATTGATTCTGATGAAGAGCTCAACCTTTGACGTGACACATTGATGCACGCCTGGTATCAAACGTGACTCTGCAGATGAGGCTGCCTCTTCACGCTCTGAAACAATAATAGCAGCACTTCTCTTCCTCCTGCAGTTGAAAACCTGAAACTGCATTCATGCCAGTAATGTGCATGCTTGTGCATGTGCAGTAACATATTACATCACCACGGTCATAATGCACTGCTGAAAAAAAAAAAGGTCAGACTTGCAGAAAGTCTCAATCCTTTTTTAGTTTGTCATAGAAATTCTTTCACAATTCAGAAGGTTTTCACAATATATGACTCATTTTTGAGGGAGTGTGGGGACTTTTTTCACACAGTGACAAAATTTACCAGAAGTCACCTCAACGCTGTTGCATTTAATATCTGGACCTCAGTTGATCGGCTCTAACTTGTGTGTCTGAGTGGCCTTTACAGGCCACATTAAGATGCTGTAGATGTGCAGCACCTAAATGTTTGCTTCTAGGGTTGGGTTCCGCTTAGAACCACCCTTTGTTTTCCTCTTCTACTCTTTCCCTCAAAATGTTTGGGTATTTCACATTGTTTCATGTGGGTCTTAGCGAGAGGAAAGTGTGTGTGCAGTAAGTGTAGTGCAGAAAGTTAAATGAGGTAGAGGTGTTTTGAGGAGGTCGGAAGGCAAAAAAAGAGGAAGAGTAAAAGCAGTAATGAGAGATGGGAAGTTTGCAGGAAGAAGAGAAGAGACTTTGTCAAGTCTTAGAGCTGGTTTGGGGGAGATTAGGGTGGTGAAGGTGGAGATGGGGGGGGGGGCAAGGATGCCACAGCAACGTTCCGGATGGGCAGGCGGTCTCCTCTCTGGAGGGGAGGCGGGGCAATGTGGGGCTGTCAGGGAGCCTGGCAGGTAGAGACACAGCGCCCTGTGACTGGGGGAGAGCACGGGTCAGTGAGAGAGGACGGGAGTGAAGGGGATGGAGGCGGCAGAGGGGTGAGGCCTGTCTGATGAGGTGGGAAGAGGGAGCAGAAAGAGGGGGAAGACAACTAAATGAGGGTGCATGGAAAGAGAAGCCAGAGATGATTAGAGCAGAATTATCCATGTGTGAGCGCAGACGACCGCAGAGTTAGCAGAGGGAGGAAAGAAGAAGAGAGCAGAAAGTCTTCTCCGTTCCGCGGCATCCTGACGTGAACCGTTCTGAAACTAGTGGACAGACGAAACAGAATTTCTTCTCCTGACTTCTCTTGACTCGACCTTCATAAAGCAACTAAAGCAGAAGCTGCTGGAGCATCAGTACGTCTTAGTTTGGTTTTCAGTAGACAAGAACATCTCCCACTCAAATGCTGCTTTCCCACAACGTATTCCCAGTCATGGTTCTCCAAGATCCCACCATAGATAAACTAAATTACATTTTGATCTAATAAGGGACCTTTTTTGTGTGTTTGCCCCACAGGAACTGTGAATGGTTTTAATTATAAAAAGGCCTTATGGAGATTTAATTCCCTGGGAATGTATACATTGTTGGATGGTTGCCTGTAGAAAACACCACAACTGATACTTTATGAATGACAAGAAAATGGAACAAAGTGCAAATGCACGTACATAGAAACATGATTGTTCTGGCAGGAGGTGCCAGGGAAAGTACAAAAACACTTCCTGCACAATGTCAGTGCAAACGCCTGCCCCAGTTTGACACCCGCGTCACGGATAAAGCGGCTTCTGTACCTGTAACAGTTTTGTTACAAGACGAAATGCCTCCCTGACCCCTGACCTCATGAGTGCCAAAACAATCCCCATATATGCATCAAATACCTGCCAACCTGCAATAATAATCTACCTTCAAAAACAGAAACTCATGAGACCCAATAGGGACGCACTGATGTGTTCTTTAAGTCCTCTGTTTTTTTTCCCACAAAGGTGCGCTTGTTTTGCAGAGGCTGGGCTGTAGCGATCAGTGACACAGACAATCATGTGGCTCTCCCTCGTTTTTCTCAGACCCCTCAGTGCCCATATCTGTATCTCTCTATGTCTCTCTGTTTTTGACTCTCCTGGACTCACAAGTGGAGAGCTGTTCCCGTCGGTGTCATATGATGTCTTGTGGCCCCGTAGTGGTAGCACAAACAGTGACACTTCTATCCCTGCGCTGATCCACACACCAGCTCTTGTCACATGCACACACACTGCCTGCCTGTACAGCCATAAATCTGGTCACCAGGCAGCCCTCAGCCATGTGCTCATGCTTACTGTACATGTCTTTAGTTCAGGAGTTGAACTAAAGAAGATCATGATAGGTGGAAGAGACTGGGGTGTTGAGGGTCATCAGGCCTGAGCTTCAGGAACAAATCCCCCCACAGGGAGGTTTAAAACTCTGTGGTGGTTTAAACAGAAGCTTCTGTGTGGCTGAACTCATGAATTCCCTTAGAAAATGTACTTCACCTGTCTAAAGTGAGGTGATGAGGTGTGATGTTGGCCTCAAACTGGCAACACGAAAGTTAATGTTCCCTCTCTCTCCTGTAATCACTTTTATCTCTGCCTACAGCCTCTTTTTGAGTAAAGCTGGTTTCCTGACAAACGGTCACATAGTAGGCATCAAGAATACAATCGCATCTATTCTTATTTAGTGAAAAGATGAGAATGAAAGGGACCACCAAGCCTGTGCTTCCATACCAGCTCACCCTGACACCCTGGCTCCCCATCCCCTTTTTCCCCTCTTCCCAACCTCACTTTTCCCCTAATGAGTTGCAACACTGATAACGAGCTTGATGATCTTTCATTGATTCAGCTATCACTTGCTTGTCTGGTAATTGATCCGTAGCTGAGCCTCTAGTTAATTATATGGGCTTCGACATGGACCCTTGCCCCAGGGGGAATTCTCAAGTCCTGCACAATAATAGTTTTAATAAAGGTGCCTGATGATCTCCTGCATTCTTTTTTTTTTTTTAACCTATTTCTGTTTCCTGGCATCTTACATCTTAACAATTTCTTTTTTTTCCCTCCTGCTCCTTTCCCAAATGTCTCCGCTATTTCTCTTTCTCTGTCTCCTCACAGTTTTCGCTGTCATTACAGCCATTACCACCAGCAGCGCAAGCAAGGGGTGTGTGTGTGTGTGTGTGTGTGTGTGTGTGTGTGTGTGTGTGTGTGTGTGTGGGGTGGGGGGGTCCAAAAAAAGAGGAACAAGGGGGGAAAGAGCAAGAGAGACACGAAGCAGGAGTGAGCAATATTGGCAGAGTCCACTTCTCCCTCCCACAAATAACAGCCATTAAGCAGCCAGGTCAGATGCTCAGCCACCAGTTTGACTCAAAACACTGAGAGCCACTTGAGAAACCCGCAGACTGGCGCATTTACACGGAAGAGGGACAGAAGCAGAAGATGGAAAGAAAAAAAAATGAGCCTGAGCCGCATAATTGTCCCTTAACATAATTAGACTAAGCCTGATGGATTCTTTTTTTTTACCCTAATAAAGGGCAGAAAAGCACTCTTGATGGCAGAGCTGCGTGTGGCTTTTAACGGTGCCCAAACCCGTACATGAGACATCAACGAAAAAACCTGCAGGGAGGTTTTAAATCGCAGGTTTGACCTGGCCAACCTTTCCATTATGTTTGCTTTCTTGTGGTTTCATCCACACAACCATGGCGACTGAACTCAGCAGTCTGTTGCTTGTTTTTTGCCAGATTTTTGTCATATATGATGAAACTGAATTTTTTTTCATAGAAGTTTAAAACTTGGTTTAAGAGCTCGGCACAAAAAGCGCAATTGCGTGTTTCTAGTGACGACACATCCTTCGCTTCTCAGCCCGGCGAGTGAATGACCAACGTGATAATCTTGGCAAAGGTTAACGCCATTCTGCCATTAGAGCGTCGCGTAAAGGGGCTTTTAAGAGACCGACCGAGCGTCTGCCTCCATCAGTTTACAACGGAATTTGAAGCGACTTTATATCGTAGCCCAGGAGAGGCCTTTGCTCTCTTCTTCTGCTGTCTGAAAGCTCCGGTGACATCTCCAGCTTGCAGGCACCTGTCTTTCTCTAATGATGGAGGGGCAAAAAGATTGGGTGGAGAAGCAAAGATTTAAGGGGGGGGGTGTCCTCATTGTTAGAGATGTGTCCTGTGCCATGTCAAAGGGAGAATGGATCTTCTTCTGCCCCCACTTTTTTGGTCTATCCTCCTGTGTGTCTTTTTCTCCACCGTCTGCCTCTCTTTACTCCTCCATTTCTCAATTTATACCCTTACCTTTGCTGCTGTGGGGACCAATTTGGCTAAAATGGAACCTCTTCCTCATTTTTTTCTTAATTAAAATCTGGGAGTCTCTGCGGGCTATGTATGTGTGTGTGTGTGTGTGTCTGTGTGTGTGTGGGGGGGGTCGTCTGTGTGTTCGTGGCGGTGGCGGCGTGCCTGTGTTCCATTAGTTGTTCATTAGAGCATCTGAAAATCAAACAAAGACACCCTATTTCTCAGAGACACGTTTATGGATAGATATTGTCGGGTTTTTTAGAGGGGTGTGTGCGCGTGTGTGCGCGCGGGCACGTGTTTTGTTTATTCTGGTTTAATTGCTGCCCCATAAAATCAAAAATAGAACCATTTTCAGGCAGGAAGAAAGAACATTTCTGCTAGGTAGAATCTTTCTGTTTTCAGGATGGATTTTTCAACAAAGACGCATAATTGATTGTGTGTGTGTGTGTGTGTGTGTGTGTTTGTGCGTGCATCCGTGCTTGTGTGTGCTTGTGTACAGCTTGATGTCACTGAACATCTCAGCGTGGAGCTGCACAGTTAACTCAGTTAGCTTGCGCCGGCCTGAGACACACACACACACACACACACACACACACACACACACACACACACACACACACACATGCTTGTCTTACACAGACACCATCTCTCTCTCGCGCTCTCTCTCTCCTGGTCCTCTCTCTCTCGTTGGTGTCTGCCTCCCTCGCTCTCGCTTTCACTCCCTCTCCACATACTCTTACTCTCTCTCTCACACACTGTGGCACGCACACACACACGCACGCACACACGGACGCTCCAGCGCTCAGCTCAGTTCCTCTGTGGCTGCAGCAGAGGAGTAAGAGAGAGAGAGAGAGAGAGAGAGGCAGGGAGAGAGGAAGAGAGGACAGGCGGCACGGACAGGGACAAAATCACAAAGAGAGAGAGAGGACTGGGAGAGAAAGAAGGAGAGAGAGAGAGAGAGAGAGAGAGAGAGAGAGAGAGAGAGGATTGGGAGGCAGGGAGAGCTGGATAGCTGGTGACTCACTCCACCACACCTGCATCTTCACTTTGCTGGGACAGGAACAGAATTGATGGTAAGAGATCATTCATTTATTTCAGCGGCTCCGCTGCGTTTTGTGGCACTTTTCATGGGACAGTTTTCATGTTCTTTAGAAGCACTTTTCTTTTCTGTTTTCTTTTTCTTTTCTTTTTTTTTTTTTTAAATTTGCGTGCATATTTAGCCACTGTATGTTTGCTGCTGGTAAAGTGTTTCTCCTCTTTGTAAACTACATTTTTTTAACTGAAAAAACAGCAGTTGCATTTTAATTTGTCTTTACACGTGCATGCGTCCAATAATTGTGCTAAAAGTTCCCACTGTTTTCAACTTTGCCATGTTTTTTAAAGATTTCCCTGTATATTATAGTTTTACATATCCATGCATGAATGTGTGCATGCGTGCATGTAAACATGTGTGTCCGTGTGTGTATGGTGTGTATGTGTGTGTGTTTAAGTCAGTGGTGACTGAATGTCCAAGTACAAATCTGACTGACAGATGGATTAAAGTCAAACCGAGGCCATAGGCTGCGCGGTAATTCCCACAACCACCCCTCTTCTCCCTTCCACGCTCGCTCACCTCCTCATGAGCCCCCTCCTCACCTTCATCCTTCTCTCCATCCTTCCTCACACCCAGCTCTCTGTTCATCTCATCTTGTCCGAGACGAGGTCCCGGAGGAAATTCAATGCTAGCCATCTTTTCTCTCTCTTCTGGAGTATTACTTCTACACACACACACACACACACGCGTACACACGCAAACACACACTCCTCCAGTTCCAGGACCATCGAGAAGCCTCACACAGATCAACTCCCTCAACTCTTCTCCAACTCATGCTTGAGAAGCAGCACCTCCAGTAGTCAAAAAGCAGCAAAAGAGACCCCAAAACGATCCCACCTTCCTTGACTTTTTTTTTTTTTCATTTCTCCTCCTTCACACTCCCACATCCCTCCTGCCCTCCCTCTCTGTCTCTTTCCCTCTCTGACTAAGTCCAAGGAGGCAGAGTTGGATGTGAGAAGCAGCGAGCGCGACACCGTCCCTCAAGAGGCCAGCACGGACCCAGAGCCACCCAGGTCACCTCCAGCCGAGGCAAACGGACCCACTGGCATCGATTGCTCAAACGCCCCCTGTAGCAGCTACGGTAACGGCAGCCCCACCAGCCCCACCAGCAGCAGGAAAACAAGTGGTCTGGGTGACATTAGCATCGTTAGCAGCCGCGCTGAGGGAGCAGGCGAGAGCTCCATGCAGTTCAGCACCAGACCGCCTAGTGCTGAGCAGCCAGGCTTCATGGGGACATGGCAGCAGCAGAGCACTGACAGCAACCTCCTCTACAGAATGTCCCAGCAGGTACGTCAGCTCATCTTTACTCCACTCATCCTCCTCACCTCTCCCCCTGCTCAGGCTCTCTCTGCCAACTCACATTCAAGGTGTAAACTTGTTTTTTTCCTTTTTTTTTAATCTTTCATTTGCATGTTCTGATATTGGGATGTGTTTTGCTCCTGAGTGTGTGTGGAAATGTGTGTTTGAATGTGTGTCAGGCGTGTGAGGGTTAGAGTTAGGGGGCAGGAGTAATTTTGGCGTATTGAGAATTAAGAGACATTTTCCCCTCATCTCTGTTGTGTGTTTATCAGCACGTCTGCCCTTGTCGCCAAATTAAAATTGAAATAAACGAGCCCTTTTATACTCTAGAAAACCAGCTACGATGCCGTGCGTTTGCAAAAAACCCAAATAATTACAATTAATTTTTTCTAAAAAATGAAAATAATTATAACCTAGGAGATTTAGTTTGATGGATTAGCCTCTGTCTAGATTAGTTACATATATGCTTGTGTTTCCTTAATTGGTTGGCGAGCGGTGTGGAGTTTAAAAGCACTGTTTTGGTAACCTCAGTGCCGATAAAGACCGGAGAAGGGGTCCCCCTCTGGGACCGGCTAATTGACTTCATGTGGCCGTGGCAGTGAGCCCCATACGCGGCTAAAGAACAGAAGAGCAGCCGCAAAATAGGCGCAGACGCGCCTGGAAAACTGACGAGAAGAACGCAAAGCCCGCGCCGACCGAGCCAAGTTTTTCTTTCCGACATCTCTCGGCCGTTATCGCGGACGTCACTCTCAATCTCGCTCCTGCTTAGCGGTTTTGTTATTGAGGGCCGACTAATTCTCAGAGCAGCCCCCCCAAAGTTAGAAAATATTCAGAGTCGCGTCGGATGAACGCCAGGTAAGGAGAGGAAAGACGAGCGAGAGTTCGGTGTTTTTACGTGCGTGTGTATGTATGTGTTTGCGCTGCGGGTGTTTGTGTGCGTGCGCGCCCGTGTGAGTGGGAGAGAGTGAAGATAGAGGATGGTTTTGCTGGATTGCAGTTAATCATTGCGGGACCTCCGGGCTCTCCGTGCCATGCGCTCACTGTTACGCACGCAGGCCACAGCGGTTCTTGCGCAACAGCCTCTCCGCGTCTCTGTGCCGTGAAGGATTAGAAAGTTCCTCCTTTACCTTAACTGTGTTTACATCCCGCACTATGGATGTCACAGAGGCGTAATTGTGAGGCGTAACAAGACGTATTTTTTGACAAATGAATGGCACTTATCTAACCCTAACCCGTGATTCCTCCTGCTGGTTTGGAGTCTCCAGCGTTAAATTACATAGAAGAACTGATCTTAAAACATGTTTTGACTAGAAATTGAGGAGCCGAGAGCGCAGCGCGCTGCTGCTCGGTCCTCCTGGTAGGAGGCAGGTGGATGGGCCCCTTCCCTCAGCACCTGCTGGGACCCCCGCGTTTGCATCCCCCAGTCTTTTTTTTTTTTTTTTTTTTTTTTACAAATGCGCACCGTTGTTTCAATATAATCAGCTGTGGGACTCGCTGTTATTTATCCTTCCTCGCACCACTTAGAAGACATCTTCCCGTGTTTAGTAGGCATGACATAAATTCTCCGAAGAAGCCCGTTCCTTGACAGACTCGCCTTCTTGGAATCTAACCGATAATGACTTTGTGTTTGCCGAGGCTGGCGCACCCTGGGGTTTTGGGAAAGAGCAATGCGTTATGGACTTGTGTTTCAAAATCTCTTTCCCCCCTCTCCCCCTCCTTTAAAGATCAGCTAAATGGCACGGGGGATGTGCTGTTTTATTGTTGTTAGGCCACATTATATTTCCGTGATCGATGGCGAGCCGCGCCGCTTTTGCGCGCTGCGCTCTGCAGATGTTGGAGAAGAACGCAGACGACCCTTTTTCCCCCCACAGACACATGTGTGGTGTTCAGCAGGTGCCTC
The DNA here is from genome assembly GCA_000180735.1 of Tetraodon nigroviridis. Taxonomy (NCBI): domain Eukaryota; kingdom Metazoa; phylum Chordata; class Actinopteri; order Tetraodontiformes; family Tetraodontidae; genus Tetraodon; species Tetraodon nigroviridis. Next base: position 2,882 of record CAAE01010165.1, on the reverse strand, counting down.
TCACATTAGTGCATCCGTGTGTAATGAGAGATAGAGCCGGACCTAATTTTTTTCTCTTTATAACTATGAATTTGTCATTTGATATTTGAATTTTATTTTATTTTTTTCACATTTCACGGCGTTTTCACAAGTTCTTCTACTGCCGACAAAGCAGCAGCTTCTTTAGCTTGAGGGAAATTATTAAAATAATGAGACGCAGTTTTGTTTTTCAACCACAGTATGATCTTATTAAAAGTCATCGTAATATTTTTATGCTAATTATGTGGGGAAAATAAATTTAAAAAATTAATGTGAATTTTTTCTGGTGAAACAATGTTCCTAAAAAACTGAGCTGCAAATTAAAGTAAGCGACCAAAATTCAGAGAACATTTTGTAATAATTTTCCCACGGTAATGGCCATAAAATTGGATCAAATACTTTTATTGGCACTACATTTTTAAAATCAAATTAAATAACAAAAACTGTGCCAATAATTAAATCACGCCTGAAACCGGTTAATTTTCCTTCGCCATAACAGGCCTTTAAAGCATTTTAGGAAGCTGTTTTTCAGTCGAAACTAGTATTTACAGCTCTCATAATCCACGTAAATGTACCCATGAAACAAAACGAAGAGCATGCTCTTAAATTGAAATCGATGAAATGAATTCGATAAATACGTTTTTTTCCTCCTGTAGCTTCCCAGTGTTCAGACGTCGCATGCTCATTTCCTGAAAACGCTGCAAATGGGAACTTTAAAAAATTGTTCTTCGTGGAAAAACGCAAACATTAATTAGGAGGTGAATTATTTCCCGTGCAGCGCGGAGTGAAAATATTTGGAGGCTTAATTGACCTGCTGCTGTACATGCGTGGTTCCGAATATCGACCCTTGCAAGTTAAAAACACCACAGTTAAGTAATACTTCGAGCCTAATTGGTTCATCAGGGATAATTTCTCCACAATACAAGCAACCACAGGCGGCTTTTTCCTCCTTCTGCCCCTTTTTTTCCTTGCATTTGTTCCCCCCACGTTAATTCGGAGGAATGTGAAAACAAGTCGAGGTTAGAGAAGCTCGTAAAAAAAAAAAAAAAGTGCGCCTCCACCTGAGGATCTGCGCACGGATCGGAGGAAGAATAATGATGTCTTCACTGACCCCGTCTCTAAAATAGCCTCTTCCTTTTCTTTTTGCAAGGGTGCTGTAACGCGGCTTCCTTTGAAGTGCGACAGGTCGACAATGGGCCGAGACCTGGAAGAGGTACAGTGGCACAGCAGCTTCTGCTCACTCACACGGTCATGTCGCTGCAGCAGTGCACGGTGCACGAATATACACCAGACATAAACGTAAAAACAGCCACCAAAATAATAATTATAACAGACTTGTCTGAATTCTTTTTTCATTTGTCTCTGATTTTTTTTTTTTTTACATTATTAAGAGCAGTATTTTTATGCACTAGCAAACCTAAAAAAAAATGTAACATCCATTATTTATCTTTGAAATAATTATTTGATCATAATAAAAATAATAAACAAATCTGAATGTCAACAGTGGTGATTAGGTCCAAAATATCCCGTTTGTATAGTTTGAATATTGCAGCTGTTCTAGAAGATTTTATTTATTTGTTTCTTATCTTCCTTTGTCTTCACAATATCTACATTAAAATGTTATGCATGGATCAGTCTTATATTCCCCTGATTCTCCAAGTTTGATCCAGCGGTGTGGCCCATGCAGTCGAGCGCGTGCACAGTCAACTGGCTTTGAGATCTCGCAGCATGTTGACGGGAGAATCTGTGGAATGATGTGCTCAGCCTTGTTTTTTTTTTTATGACTGTAGAAATGAGGTTGATATTATCCTCCTTGGTGCAGATCACAGAGTTCACTAATCTGCCTATTAACACACCGATACACTCAAAGAACTGAGTGTGCTGAGTGTGTGCATGCACATGTCTCACACAGTAGGGCACAGGCGTTTTGCACGTTGCATATGGGCTGCACATCATTTCTTACCCTTCTGTGGAAATGAGAGGCAGTGATTTGATGCATATGTGTGGAATTATCCACAGTGTGTGTGTGTGTGTGTGTGTGTGTGTGTGTGTGTGTGTGTGTGTGTGTGTGTGTGTGTGTGTGTGTGTGTGTGTGTGTGTGCGCGCGCGTGTGTGCATGCGTGTTGATTCTCTTGACTGTTAGTATTTTCACGTCAGTCTTTGATGGGTCGTTGCACACTGATCATATGGATGCCTATATATGCAAGTATCTGATGTCAAATGTGTATGTGTATGCAAACTCACTCAAGTTCGTGTGTGTGTGTGTGTGTGTGTGTGTGTGTGTGTGTGTGTGTCCAGGCTGTTGTATCTGTGCTTTTGCCATTTATTTTTCTGAGTGGGTGGCTAAATACTCAAATGCCAGTTGTGTGACCGCGTGTGAGAGGGGGAGAAACGGTGCAGATTTGTGGGTGTGTGTCCTCTCTCTTTGAGTGTGTGCATGTGTGTGTGTGCTTCTGGGTGCTGGCTCGGGCTCCATGTGTGTGTGGGTGCGAGGTGAAGTGTCTCTTGGCTGGCCTTGGCTGGAGAGCTGGAGGAGAGCAGAGGTGAAACAGGAGATTTGCAGGAAAGACACGCACCACTTCCCCCATTACTACTTTTCCTTTTTCCTCTTCTACTGTGTCTTTTGTCTTTCCCTGCACCTTCTCCTCCACTTCTTCTCCTCTCATCTTCCTTCTCCCCTACCTACCTTGTTTCATCCTCCTCTACAAAAACTGTATCCACATCCTAAAACAGGTTGTTTATTCTCCTCCTCCTGAGGTTGACCCTTGTACCAGGGGACCACCTGTGTTTCAATAGTCTGACCATTTGCAGTAACGACGAAGCCCAAATGGCCGTAACATTTGACCATTAGTGGCGTCTGATGT
>CAAE01010164.1:0-18327 GCA_000180735.1 Tetraodon nigroviridis | reverse complement strand
AACTAACAGTTCCAGGTGCATTTGTTTCACGAGGGTCGTGTTTTTTAGCGCCGCCGGGCCCGTTTGGGTTAGGGAGAAAGGCTCACCGTTGCCTTTCTCCCGGTTCATGAGCGAGTTTGTCGGCGTGTGATGTATGTGGATCCCTGTAATGGCTGCTGCTGCTTGGACCGTAGGAGACGCAGGCCTGGCTTCTCCTCCGTCTCCAGTTCTTCACGCAGTGTGGGATGGGAGTGCCCCCTCATGGTTGAGCGTAGCTTTGCAAACCTCCAGCCGGGGCTCTAGCTGCCTTTTCCCAACCGTCTCCGGCCTTTCAGGAGGTCCTGGGAGTGCCTGGACGGGAGTGTGACGCCCTGGGCGGGCGACGGAAGTGTCGGCACTCGGTGCGTCCCGCCGTTGCCCAGCCGTGCAACTAGAAGCCAGTGCAGGTGGTTACAATAAAAACAGGCCGGTTTAATTTGATTTTGCCTGAACAAACATGGTTTATGCTAAGCTGGAGCGAGGATGTGCAGATAGCAGGTTGCTGAGTGCAGTCACGTCGGCGTTTCCGAGCTGCCGCCTGAGCTGTGAGGGAAAAAAAGGAATAAAAAAGATTCAGCGAATGAGCGGAGGAATTTTTACTTCATCTTAATCTTAAAAGGGATGAGATGACTTTTCCCATGACCCCGTTGGAATATCAAAAAGCCCACTTTGCCCTGAATGAAGTGGTAGAAGTGCCGCACCTGAGAGCGTCTGCAACACAAACATGGAGACACCGACAAAGTTCACGCGTTTTGTGCGTGCGTGCACGGGATGAAAGGTCTGGCGGAGGCTGTAATTAAAGCAGTGGCGGGGGTGGGGAGCGCAGCTTCTGCATGTCTGCGTTTCCTGCAACAATGACGGGCTGCTTCTTTTGTAGTAGCTGACTGCACCGTGACCCTGCCAGGCACGCAGGGAGGCCGAGAGAGAGAGAGAGAGAGAGAGGAGCGGGGTGGCTGCAGCGAGGGGGAGGGACTGTGTCTGCTCTAATGTGTCAACCACGTGGATCCTTGTAACCATGGTAACCTGGAGTTGAAAAACCGCATCTCCCAACTTGTTCTGTTTTCCTCAAATATGGCCTCACCGCCGAGGATGTGTGTGAGCGCCCGTGTGTTTTAATCGCTCGTGCAGGTCAGGAAGAGTGTGTGTGTGTGTGTGACTGAGGGATGAACCCTGCCTCCACCTCCTCGACGCCATCGCCAGATCCAGTTCCAAACTACCGGCCGGGATTACCCAATCCAGACAGGGATCGTCGCTGCTGTGCTACTTTCCCTCTCCGACTGCGTGTTTGTCAGAGCCTCCAAAAAAACCCCCGAAAAACAGGGAAGAAATTGGCCCGCTCGGCAGACTAATGGCTCTAGCTGGGGCTTGATTGATTCAGTGAAGTAATCTGCAAATGGAAACATTAGGATGGCAGCGAGCAGAGGCAGCAGAGACACTTAGCCGGGGTTTGCTAACGTGGATGTTTCTCCCCGTTTGAACCTCCTCCTCACGCACAAATTTCTTTACATGTCAACCTACCGAATCCTAAAGCATTAATTGTAATTTTTCTTTCCCGTCTTCCTGTTATTTTTTTTTTTTAAAACCTGCCAGGAAGTTTGCAGTTTTGTGTCTCTTTAACCATCTCGGAACGCTGCAGCTCTGAAGTTCCATGTTAGGCAGCAGTGGAAAAACACAAAATGGCTGCCATAGATGGAGCTGGAAGCTCCCACAGAAGGAGCTGCAGCCCTCTCCGTCTCTCTCACGCAGCCCGGACGTCGTTCCCCTTTTCCCCTCATTCAGAAAACAGCATGATGGTGAATATTTTACCCTCGTCAGCTGCCATTAATGGCAAAAATGACATCTGAGGCTGTAACCGTCCTTCGGGATGAGACGCCCTCGCGTCCACCTCACGCCCACTTTTGATCATTCCCACCCTGTGCATGTTTAAAACAAAGACGGTGCTGACAAGTGGAGCCACGGCAGCATCGGCAGCGTGCCCCCCACCTCCCCCACCCCTCTCCGTCCAGCTTGTGCAGTCAGCAGAACAGGCTGGTGCTGTGCAGTATCGAGTCGGGAAAAATCAATGACTGCAGAGTGGGAGTGGGTAGGAGCCTGTGCATTCAAATGTGTGTGTGTGTGTGTGTGTGCATAGTGTTTCTGCCTGTCCAGGCTGATGTATCAGAGCTGTCAGATATTTACCAGAGCTCACATTTCTGCAGGCGCAACGCTGGCTGGTGGCGTCGCCACGGCCTGCCCGTGTATTTGCATATCCAATCTGGCTAATAGAGTCTAATTTCAGGCATATTTTCTGATTAAAACCATCTTGGAACTGAATGGCTGCCCTGTATTAAATTTCCAAGATGTGTAAGTTGAATGTAATAAAGGGTTAGGGTTCAGGGCAGCGTTGCATCTGTGTTCCATCCAAAATTAAAGTCACATGACTCAAATCTGTGAAGTTTGTACAAAGGAAATGTTAAGATCTGACATGTCGGCAGGAATCTAAATTTCCTCCCTCTTCAGCCTGTAAATACCGTCATACAACACCTAAAGTGCATCTCTCAGTCCACCCTGCTGGTGTTTTGGCTGGCGCTGTGACCTGTGACCTCTGACCCCTGACCCCTGACCCCGTCCCGATCCTGGGCTGCTGCTGAGGCAGTCATCTCAACGGCCCGACCAAGCGCTCCGTCAGATGACCGGTCTTGTGATGTCTGGGGTGGTCGGGAAGAATGGGGAATGTAGGTCAGCTGACCGTACTAGCTTTTGTAGGGGGGAGGAAGGGGGGTGGGGGGGGTCGCCACGGTTGTTTTAGCAAAGAATGTCATGCTGTTTGATCTCCGCCTCTCCCCCGAAGCATTAGGTGCTCCGCCGCTCCGAGTCAGAGAACAGGGCCTAGGAGTCTGGTGTTAATGCTCCGCGTCCCCCCGGTCAGGTCAGAGAGGCCTGGGTTTGTGTACTCGCTGAAACGAGAGGAGGAGGAGGAGGAGGGGGGGTGGGGTGTGGAGGGGTGGATTCTGAATCAGCGTTCTGCTCCTGTCACTCCCTCTGGGGTTTCTCCATCAGGTCATGTCCCAAAAATAGCAACGGGCGCCGTTTCAAGTGCAAAACCGCCGGCTTCGGGGCTGCAGCCAGTCTGCGAGTGTGAGATTTCTATGGGACTATTTGGCCACCTTCCAATACATGTTTTTCCCTCCTCCTCCTCCTCCTCCGCCGCACGCCGCCTCCTCCTCCTCTCATTTTTTCCCCTCTTCCAGTGTAACTGGCAGATGAGCTTGCATTTCTGAGCGGAGCACGTGGGCTCCACGTGAGTGGCCAGTGTGTAAACATCCACCTTCCCACCAACATAATCACCGCCGGCTGCCTTCCTGCCTCGCCGCCCGTCTCTGTGTCACAGCCAGCGCCAGTCAATAACAACACCACATGGCTCTGGAGTCCTTGCCCAGCACCAATTATTTTGACTGCCTCCTGAGATGACTTGTTTCACTTTTTCCCCTCTCTGTTTTCTCTTTGCAAGACACTCAAACTGAGCCCTTTGCCCGGGTGGGGCGGTATCGGCGCTTCGGCGGGACGGTATTTTAGGACTTTTTTTAGTTCCTTTCTCAGCTCGGTTGATTTGCATAGGCCCTTCTACAATAGAAACTGTCTCTAGGGGCCCTACAGAGGCGGAAACCCAGAGCCAGAACCCCCAGATAAGCAGAGTGGCGTGGGAAAGCGTCCTTTTTCGTGCAGAACCAGACCCGGTGCTGTTTAATTTGGACTGGGTGGCTCACCGGTGTTGCTGGTCTGGTTACAGGACCTGTCGGGCTCCATCGATGACCTCCCCACCGGTACAGAGGGGGCCCTGAGCCCCGGCGTCAGCACTTCCGGGGTCTCCAGCAGTCAGGGCGAGCAGAGCAACCCGGCCCAGTCGCCCTTCTCTCCGCACACTTCTCCTCACCTGCCAGGCATCCGCGGGCCCTCGCCGTCACCCGTGGGTTCTCCCGCCAGCGTCACCCCCTCGCGCACCGGCCCGCTGTCCCCCGCTGCTGTACCAGGTGAGAGAACATCGGATGAGAAGAGGGGCCGCTCTCCTCGCAGCAGGGGTCTGAAGGCGGATTCTTTGTTGCAGGTAACCAGATGCCTCCTCGGCCGCCCAGCGTCCAGTCTGACAGCATCATGCACTCTTCCATGAACCAGTCAGCCATGGGCCAGGACCGGGGTACGACCGCCTGGCCCTCTGCTCACTAACAGGAGGCTGCATCACCTCCACGTAAACCAGCGTGACCGTGAACGTCTCTTCTCCTCCTCTTCCTCCAGTGTACATGCGCAACCCTCAGATGCCCCCTTACGGGTCCCCTGGTCACCCTGGACAACCCGGTTCTGCCTTATCCCCACGCCAGTCCTCTGGAGGCCAGATGCATGGCGGAATGGGCCCCTACCCCCAGAACAACTCCATGGGAAACTATGGTCCTCAGGGCGGCCAGTACGGTCCACAAGGTGAGCCTTTGGACCCGCGTCCCGCCGCGCCTCGCGAATGGGTTTGCGCTCGTTGTCCCGAGATCGTGGCAGCTTCAGAGGCGGGATAGATTAAAAGGGAGAACTTTGAAGTTCCCTCTCCCTTCTTGGATTTGCGAAATTAAAAAAGAAACACTTTGAAGTTTTCGGGTGGTTTCGGCGTCCTTTGATGAAGCGGCGCCGTGAGTCACAGCGGCGAGCCGTGAAGGGCCGGCTGAAGCTGTCGGAGCAGGAATTAAATTTAGAACCCGACTGGTTGGTGTTTTTGTCTCTGCAGGAACCGATTCGTTGCCTCGCCTGCAGCCTAAATATCTGTCCTCCCGCTCAGGTTACGCCAGGCAGCCCGGCTACACCGGCATGCCCAACGCCAACTACCCCAGCGGTCCCGGGATGGGCGGCTCCATGAACCCGATGCCCGGCCAGGGCGGCGGGGGGCCTTACGGGAACATGCCGCCCGGCAGGCTGGGCCCGACGCCGATGGGTGCTCGGCCCTACGGTCCCGGGATGGCCACAAACATGGGCGGCATGCATCCTCAGGTGGCCTCGGGCATGTGTCCGCCTCCAGGCATGAACAGGAAGGACGGGGGACCCTCCATGCACCAGGGACCCGCTAACTCCATACACAACAGGTGGGTACTCGCAGCGGCAGAACACCCTTTTTTTCCTCTGAGGAGAGCAGGAGATATTCCCTGATTTTACTCGTAATTCCATCCTGCCGAGCAGCTCAGCCTACGGAGAGGCGCAGGTGGGCTGGAGTTGTGACGTAAATGGATCTGTTTGTACAAAATGAACATGTTGGAATTGTTAGATAAGCAGATGAAGGAGAAGGTGAAGCATAAATCACTCTTTCCTGAGCTCCTCCATCGTTCGAGAGGCCTGGTTGGTCGGCTTGCGTTAATCACACCCTCTTCCCTTTAGGCCGCCCGGCTACCCGAACATGTCCCAGGGCATGATGGGAGCAGGCTCCCCGTACGGCCACGGCATGAACAGCATGCACGGAATGATGAACCAGGGGGGCCCGGGGCCGTACCCGATGGGAGCCAACATGGCCAACAACACCCCCGGTCAGCCTGGCTCCTCTTTGGCTCTCGCCTGTTGCTCTGGCGTGTTTGACTGTTTGTTTGTTGTTCTCCTGGACACACAGGGATGGCTCCCAATTCGGAGTTTGGGATGGAAAAAATGAACCCCGCCCAGAAGATGAACAACAAGGTGGACGGAACCCCCAAGGCCGAGTCCAAAAAGGTAGCTGAGACGCACCCGGGCAAGAGTGGGAGACCTCCGTGGGCTCACACCCTCCCGATGTTTGCTCCTGTAGAAGTCCAGCTCCTCCACCATCACCAGTGAGAAGATCACCCGCCTGTACGAGCTGGGCCAGGAGCCCGAACGGAAGATGTGGGTGGACCAGTACCTGGCGTTTGCGGAGGAGAAGGCCATGGGCATGAGCAACCTGCCGGCGGTGGGCCGCAAACCTCTGGATCTCTTCAGGCTCTACGTGTCTGTCAAACAGATCGGGGGTCTCACGCAGGTACGGGTCTGAACCGAGCGCCACAGAGCGCAGGGGCGGCTCCAGGCTGCCGGCGCGTGTGTGGAGTGCCGATATTTATAGGTGAATTCCTCCAAGACGGTTGCGTTGCGCTTCCCGAGTCGCCGCCTCCATCTTTCCTCTGTCGCCCACCAGGTCAACAAGAACAAAAAGTGGAGGGAGCTGGCCACCAACCTGAACGTGGGCACGTCGAGCAGCGCCGCCAGCTCGCTCAAGAAGCAGTACATCCAGTGTTTGTACGCCTTCGAGTGCAAGATCGAGCGCGGCGAGGACCCGCCTCCGGACTTCTTCAACACAGACGCCAAAAAGAGTCAGCCCAAGATCCAGCCTCCCAGCCCAGGTGAGCGCCGTAAAAACCGCCAAGCACGGTGAAACAGCCCTTAGAGGATGTTGGACGCTAAAGTCTGGGAGCTGGGTGGAGGAAGATCCCCCAATGGCCTCGTTAGAACCTCTGGGACCAACCCTTTAAATCACGCCCTTTTCTGGGTTGAAGTCCCACAACTTTGCTGCACCACTGTGGAAAAAACCAGATGTTTTTTGGTAGAGGAGGGGACATTTGCACAGGAGGAGAAGGTTCCTTCTGCCCCCCCCCCCCTTGGGGTGGTTGCTGTGTACGAACGGCGGCGTTCGCCGATCGTTAAATGAACCCTGCGGGCGTGTCAAGTGGCCAGGGTGTGTTTTGGTGTGCGGTGGTGTCGGTTAGAGTCTGGTCCGGAGCCTGTGGCCCAAGCGGGGGCAGAGTGGACTCCAGGCGGCCTGTCAGCTGACGCTGGCCCCCGGTGAGGGCAGGTGAGGAGAAAAATTGGCGCTTTTGTCTCGTTTTTCCAGGTCTGACCCAGACATCTTCTGGGTTAAACGTAGCCTGAATTAGCGTGAGGTTGGGGTGCTCTAACGGAGCCTAAGCCCCTCCCTCAGTCACCTGTTACAAGCCAATAACAGCATCTGGGAAAGCAATAAGTCTGACTCTGCTTCTATTGTGCTTTTTTTCATCTTCAAGAGGTTCCCCCATCCCCTCCTCCTCTTCCCCTTCATCTTTAGACGAGGGAAATCCCTCGCCCGGAGGGAGGAGGCGGGGGAGGGGAGGCTGGTTCCAGCGTGAGCGTATGTGTGAGAGGCGAGAGGATGATGTGAGAAAACGTGGGGGGAGAAAAAAAAGCGGTGGCCTGCCAGTGACCCCAGTGATGTGTGTGTGTGTGTGTGTGTGTGTGCCAGTTTAATGAATGGGAACCTGTGACTCATCAGAGTAGCGTGCTAATAGCGCACAGACGCGGCTCTCCGGGCCGGATCGGAACCATCCGGTTGGGGTTTTTTTGGAACGCCACCGTGGGTGTGTGAGGCGGGAGGTTCTGGCGTGGGTTCCAGGCAGGGATGGAGCTGCTACCTGAGCGTCACTCAGTCTGCGCCTGCTTGTTTTGCAGCTGGTTCTGGATCCCTGCAAGGACCCCAGACGCCCCAGTCCACCAGTAGTTCCATGGCAGAGGGGGGGGACCTGAAGCCCCCCACCCCGGCCTCCACCCCACACACACAAATGCCTCCGATGCCTGGCGCCAGGTACCAGCAGAAGCTCCCGGAGCGTTTCGTTGGCACACTGGGAACCAGTTCCAGTAACCAGCTCCTTCCTCTGCTCCTGCAGGAGTAGCGTGAATCTACAGGATCCCTTCGCCGACGGGGGAGATCCGGCCTTTTCAAGGAGGAACGCCATGACTCCCAACTCGCAGGGCTACCAGCCCGGCATGGGCGGCCCCGAGATGATGGGCCGGATGGGTCCCTACGAGGCCAGCAAGGACCCCTTCGGTGGCATGAGGAAGGGTGAGCGGCAGCCGGGTTGGACGCTGAAACAGGCGGGACTTTGGGAAAAACCGGAATATTTTTCTGATTCCAGCTGGAGAACAGTTCATGCAACCGGGACCCAACAGCGGGATGGGAGAACAGTACAACAGGGGCCCGCCGGGGCCGATGGCTAACATGCAGATGGGCCAGCGGCAGCAGTATCCGTACGGATACGACCGAAGGTAAAGGCAGAGCTGGTCAGCGAAGCCGACCCGGGTTTCGGAGTGCTCAGGTGTGTGTGTGTGTGGGCTCGGCAGGCAGGAGCCGGGCATGGGCCCCGACGGCACCATGGGACCCGGAGCTCCGCAGCCAAACATGATGCCTTCTGGAGCCGACACAGGGATGTACTCGCCCAGCCGCCCCCCGCCACAGCAGCGGTCCGTACCCCTCCCTCAAACCCTCTCTCTCTCTATTTTTTTCTAATTTTACCAGAAAAGTAACCTTTTTATGGTTTGCAGGCACGATTCCTATAGCAATCAGTTCCCTGGCCAAGGAGCGCCCCCTGGCGGCCCGTATCCGAACCAACAACCAGGAATGTACCCTCAGCAGCAGCAGCAGCCGGTAGGCACCGCCCACCTTCTGGTTGTTTTTCACCTCAGCCGTCACCGTGAACCAAGGTGTCCTCTGACAGAACTACAAGCGGCCTGTGGACGGAGGCTACGGGCCTCCGGCGAAGCGCCACGAGGGCGAGATGTACAACGTGCCCTACAGTGGCCAGCAGCAGCCAGGACCGCAGTCTTCAGGGCCTCAGGGCCAGCAGGACATGTACAACCAGTATAACGCCTACCCTGGTGGGGACCGCAGACCACCGGGCCCTCAGAACCAGTTCCCCTTCCCCTTCGGTCGGGAGCGAGGGCCCTCTTCCGGAGGCCCCAACGCTCAGTCCCCAATGCCCCCTCAGATGATGGCGAGCTCCATGCCTTCAGGCCCCGAGGGGCCTCAAGGCCCGATGTGGCAGGGCCGCAACGAAATGGGCTACCCCAACTATCCCAACCGCCAGGGGCCTCCCGTACCGGGCCAGGGCCCCGGCTACCACGGCATGAACCGCTCCGAGGAGATGATGTCCTCGGACCAACGCATGAACCACGAAGGTCAGTGGCCCGGCCACGTCAGCCAGCGACAGCCGCCGTTTGGCCCCGGCGGGTCCGGACCCCCCATGACCAGGCCCCTACCATCCACCTACCAGACCTCCCAGAACCACATTCCTCAGGTGTCCAGCCCGGCGCCCATGCCCCGGCCCCTGGAAAGCAGGACGTCGCCCAGCAAGTCCCCCTACATGCACCCGGGCATCAAGGTGCAGAAGGCCGGGCCCCCGGTACCGGCCTCCCACATCGGCCAGGCGCCCGTGCAGCAGCCCATGATCCGGCGAGACGTGGCCTTCCCGCCCGGCTCCGTGGAGGCGTCGCAACCCCACCTGAAGCCCCGCCGGCGGCTCACCATGAAAGACATCGGTAGGGAGCGGTCAGAGGCCGGCCCCCGCCCAGCGGGGCCCCGCCCCGCCGGCGGCTGCGGACCCTGACCCTGTCCTGTTTCCAGGGACCCCTGAGGCCTGGAGGGTGATGATGTCGCTGAAGTCGGGCCTGCTGGCCGAAAGCACCTGGGCCCTGGACACCATCAACATCCTACTGTACGACGACAGCAGCATCTCCACCTTCAACCTGTGCCAGGTGAGACGCGCCGGCGCGCCGCACGTCCCCGCGCGCGCGGGCGGGTCCTGACTGTCTTCTTGTCCTTCCCAGCTGCCCGGCTTCCCTGGAGCTGGTGGTGGAGTACTTCAGACGCTGCCTCATAGAGATCTTTGGCATCCTGAAGGAGTACGAAGTGGGCGACCCCGGACAGCGCACCCTCATCGACCCCGACGCCGCCGAGGACTCCGACGAGGACATTCCCCTGCCGGAGGGCGAGGGCATGGACTTGGTGGAGGACGAGGAAGAGGACGAGGAGGCGGAGGAGTCCAAGGCCAACGCGGACTCCTCGCTGGTCCGCGTCAAGCAGGAGGAGGAGCACTGGCAGAAACACAAGTGTCCAGGGGACGAGGAAGAGGACGGCCAGCGGGAGTGCTTGCTAAAGGAAGCTAACAGCTCTACCTCAGGGTCGTCCCAAGACCCCGGCCTCCACCCGGAGAGGCCCAGACAGGCCAGCAAGTTTGACAAACTCCCCCTCAAGGTGGTGAGGAAGAAGAACCCCTTCCTGGCCAACCACGCGTCCCAGCTGGGCCAGAGGCAGAGCTTCGACAGCGGCCTGATACACTGGAGCATCGGCGGCGGCGACACGACCGACCACATCCAGACCCACTTTGAGAGCCGGCTGGACGAGCCGAAGCAGCGGAAACACAAGCCCGCCGGCCCCGAGAGCCGCAAGAGGGCCGGGATGGGGAACCCGGAGAGAGCCAAGGCCGGCCCGGAGGAGAGGCCTCAGCGCCAGCCTCGCTCCTCCGAGAGGTCTCCGCCGGAGGAGGCCCCTCCCCCCCCTCCTCTCATCGCCACCATCGACGACGTCCTGTGCGCCCGCCCGGGCTCCATCACGGAGGAGGCGGTCCGCGGAGGCGCCCAGGAGCAGAAGGAGAACGGCAAGTACCTGTTCAGCATCAACCCCGAGCTGCAGAGCCGGCGCAACGTCCGCATCCTGGAGGACGAGCCCCACAGCAAGGACGAGACGCCGCTGAGCACGCTGTCAGACTGGCAGGACTCGCTGGCTCGCCGCTGCATCTGCGTCTCCAACATCGTGCGCAGCCTCTCCTTCGTCCCCGGCAACGACCTGGAGATGTCCAAGCACCCAGGGCTGCTGCTGCTGCTGGGCCGCCTGGTCCTGCTCCACCACCGGCACCCCGAGCGCAAGCAGGCGCCCGTCACCTACGAGAAGGAGGAGGAGGAGGACGAGGGCGTGAGCTGCGAGAGGGACGAGTGGTGGTGGGACTGCCTGGAGGTGCTGCGGGAGAACTGCCTGGTCACGCTGGCCAACATCTCGGGCCAGCTGGACCTCTCGCTCTACTCGGAGAGCATATGCCTGCCGCTGCTGGACGGCCTGCTCCACTGGGCCGTGTGCCCCTCGGCCGAGGCCCTGGACCCCTTCCCCACCCTGGGCCCCCACGGCTCGCTCTCCCCCCACAGACTGGTCCTCGAGACCCTCAGCAAGCTCAGCATCCAGGACAACAACGTCGACCTCATTCTGGCCACGCCGCCCTTCAGCCGCCTGGAGAAGCTGTACGGCTCGCTGGTGCGCCTGGTGGGCGAGCGCAAGGTGGCCGTCTGCCGGGAGATGGCGGTGGTGCTGCTGGCCAACCTGGCGCAGGGCGACAGCCTGGCGGCGCGGGCCATCGCCGTGCAGAAGGGCAGCGTGGGCAACCTGCTGGGCTTCTTGGAGGACAGCCTGGCTGCCACGCAGTACCAGCAGAGCCAGGGCTCCCTGCTGCAGATGCAGGCGGGGCCCCAGTTTGAGCCCACCAGCGTGGACATGATGCGGCGGGCGGCGCGGGCCCTGCACGCCCTGGCCAGGGTGGAGGAGAACCACGCCGAGTTCACCCTGTACGAGTCGCGGCTACTGGACATCTCCGTGTCCCCGCTCATGAACGGTCTGGTGTCCCAGGTGATCTGTGACGTGCTCTTCCTGATCGGCCAGTCGTGACAGCCGTGGGAGAGGTCTGCGCCCTCCTCCGCCCCCCCCCTCGCTCCCCCTTCCTTTTGTGCGCAAGTGTGTGTCTGTCGGTGCGAATGAGAAGAGCAAAAGCTGTGTTTGGTTTTTTTAATTTATGCAAACTCACCTGGGACGCCACCTGTCTTCGACCCCGCTTCTCACCAAGGAAGGAATATCATGAAGTAGCTGCGGAAGTTAACCCTACGGAACCTAACCACACTGACAGACGAGCGGACCGGGCCCGGGCCCGGGCGTGGGACGCACTCCGCTGCCCCTGCGCTAAAGTACTTGTTTTTTAATGAAAACCACGAGATAAAACTCCAGAAAAAAAAACAAAAAAGAAGAAGAAACTGTAACCAAAGTTGCTGTGTCGTTTACAGTGAGTTTGGGGATGGGGGCGCTCCCTCCCTCCCTCCGGGGGGAGTCGGGGTGGGGGGACGCGGGCGCGGACTGGACCGCGGCGTGCTGGTGCCCGTGCGCGTGCCCGTGCGCTGGCGCTGGCAGGAACCACCTTAGCGGCTGTGAACGGACGCCTGTGCAGTAGATTGTAGGACTCTTTTCTGTACTGTACACCTTAAAAACTGTAAACATACTGTAATAATACTGTTTCACACTGAGATACGCTGGCTTGGCAGCAAACTGTAGTTTTTAAAAGCAGTTTTAGTTGATGTTGACGGAGAGAAAGGAGACGGCTTTCCCCCCAAAGTACCGGTGAAGCGACAACACCCCGACCTCTTGTCCCTTGATTGTAGGACCTGGCCCTGGTTCAAGACGCCACCTTTGGACTGGTCCTCGGCTCTAGACGCAGTCCCCGCTGCAGTGTAAATACGATGTTGTACATTACACTTCTATCTCTTTCTCCACTTCTTTTTGCTCTTCACTTGTTTTTAAAAAAGAAAAAAAAACATCCTTTTGGTGACTTTCCCAGGCTCCCGGCGTCGAGGGCGTGGCCTGACGGCGCTCTTTCCGTCACCGTGGGGGAGTTTTAGCTGCTGTCCCGACCCCCCCGCACCTCCTCCACCCACAGCAGCAGCAAACGTGCAGTTGGGTTTGTCTGCGCTCTGTAAAGGAACATAAGAGTCTGCCCTTCCATTCGAGCTCCTCTATAAACCACAAACTACACCTGGATGAAGAAACCGTTTTAATTTTATTTTGTTTATTTTTTCCAGTGATGCGGATTCTGCATATTTGTATTTCAGATGATGTAGCTAAAAACTTGATGTAAATTCCTCTTTTCCTTTTTTTTGGCTTAATGAATATCATTTATTCAGTATGAAATCTTTATACTATATGTTCCACGTGTTAAAAATAAATGTACATTAAATCTTCGTAAGACATTTGCTGTGATTTTTTTCCTCTTCTGTGTATTTTCCGTCTGTTTTGCTGCTTGTTATTTTTACATTTCCGGGTCAAAGGTCGGTTCCGGGTCCGGACGCCTGGTTGCCCCGCCCCCTAGCGGACGCGGGCGGTAACAGCAGCGTCTCCGCGACGAATCTCGGTCGTCTTGCAGGTGAAGCCCGGGGCCGAGGACGGACCCGACATCCAGGTCCGAAGCCGTAACCCGTGTTTGACGCATCACGTCCCGTCGAGACGGTTGATGTTAAAGGAAGAGACGGCAGGGAAAGTGGGAAGCAGAAAAAGTGAATAGTTAGCCACTGAATTACCTAAATTAACGGCTGTGTTGACTGGGATTTTCGTCTAAGTGGTAAATATCGCGAGGTCGCACGGGATTTCGATGTAAACGAGCACGCTCGTGCCCAAGGACCTAAAAGCCTTATTAATGGACCGCAGATACCGTGATTCACCATGGCAACAAGTGATCAAAAAAGAAACATCGTCACACTAATGCCCGAAAATGCGCACATTTTCAACAAAAAAAGTAATACCAAGAGATCGTGGGGCTGAAAATTGCTGACTGAGTCCAAAGGTGGTATTTGGAGAGAGATTAAAATAAAATGTAAGAAATGTTTGGTCTCGGTTGGTTGTTCTGCTCATTCAACATTTCTATTCTGCAAGTGTGTTTGAACCACAGGTGAGATGAAAAATAAAAATACAGTTCAAACCTGCGTTGTGTTTAACATGTGATAACTTTATTTATTTAGTTAGAGAAATCCCCTAAACAAGGAAAGAAGGGTTTCGTCTTCCATCACTGTCAGTGTTTAATGCTGTCTATATAAAAGCCTAACACTTAAATGCCTGATATCCACGCATGTTTTCTAAACGTTTACATGTTTGTTTGTGGTGATCTAGCGCCATCCTGTGGTGGTTTACTGAACGCCATCAAAATAATAATACAGATAAAAAACTAAAGAAAACACAAAGAAATAGTTCAGAACTGAGCGATGTGAGGGCTGAGAGTGCTGTTAAATAAACTATCAACGGTGCAAAAAAAGTCGGTAACCCTAAAGAAGTTTCCATCGAGTCTAATGTCTGCAGGCTTCAGGAGCTGCAGAGTCTTCTTGAAACTCCCCGGTAACTGACCTAGATACGCTAAACTTGCTTCAGTTAAATAATCTTTTTTGCCACGTAAACCTTTTTGATTTTAAATATTGCTTAATATATATATATCGGTGATTAATGGGTGGTGTTTAGTGAACCAACACTTGTTGGTCATTTAAAACCAGTACTTAAAACCAAAAACAGAACTTTCCGTTTGAACATTCGTTCAAACGGAAAGTACTGTTTTTGGTTCCATTTGTTTTTTCTGTACTTACAAAATTGCTCCACTAGGTGGCAGTGGCACTCTTATTGCCAGAGTGTTCGAGAAAGATGAGTGAGACAAATAAAGACATCGTGGTAATGTAGAAAATTTTGAGATAAATATCTGAAAGAAGAATATTTTAAAAACTATTTCTGTATTTAATAGAAAAAGGTTCGAGCAGGATATAGACAGCTTTTTTATTTTTAAGATTGAGTAAATGTCAGGATTCAGACTCCACGCCAGCTGGTGGCGGTAGTGCACCAGTTTGTTGTTAGCCAACCGACAAGAAACCCACAAAGAAAACCCCACGAAGAAGAAAAAGAACCGGAAAAAGAAAAAACAAGATGAAGACGGCGACGAAGATCTCGTGGAAAAATATCGAACAGCTATTAAAGGAAAGCGTAGATAGATGGAAACGACGAGAATAAAGTCAACCAGAAGCTAAGACGAGCAAACATGGCCGCGTAAGTAGCGCCTGACTTCACTGTGACGGTCGGAGACGCGGAGAGGCCGCTGTGTTTGCTAGTGGAGTGTTAGCAGCGGAGGCCGCTGTGTTTGCTAGTGGAGTGTTAGCAGCGGAGGCCGCTGTGGTTGCTAGTGGAGTGTTAGCAGCGGACAGGGTCGGCTCTGTCTGTCCTGTTAGTAGTTCGTGCTGAAGGGAACTTTTTGCAGCGGTCGGAGAACCCAGGAACTACCATGAAAGTTAACCCGAGTAACTCTCGGTGTTTTCACCGTGTTTAGTTCCACGCAGCTTCACGGACTAATGAGCATCAGGCTGCAGTGTGTGAAGAACGGTGGAGCTTTTATTTGATTCAGGTCACAGATGATCACCATGACAACTGTGTGGCTGGAGCCACCAGGAGCCTGGTCCCCTGAGCCAGAGCAGCCTCAGCTCCAGGGTCCAGCCTGGTCAGAAGGGCCGTGAGAGCTCCACTGGATCAGAGAATCTCAGCAGCGGCTCTGAGCCTGAAGCTGTCGTTGTGTTTGTTGTGTATCAGCACCAGATTGTAACCATTTGTTGCTTTTTCTCATGCAGGCGGCACCAGATGTGGAGGATTGCTGAGACTTGGCTCCACAGGACCGACGGAGGCTGCGGCTCCAGCCACGTGACCACCTGGACCACCGCCTGCTAGCCGCTCCACCTTGATATTCACACGTTAAACATTATTTAATGATTATAGTCAATTATAGATTATATTAAATTGTATTTGATAATTCCTGCTACACTTATTCATTTGTTATTTAATGATTCCTGCTACAGTTACTTATTTATTTATTATTTAATGATTCCTGCTACAGTTACTTATTTATTGTTTAATGATTCCTGATGCAATTGCTCTGATTGTTAGTTTTTTTTTAAAAAGAGTTTCTTAAGGTTGTGGGTCTGTTTGCAGTGTTGTGTTCCCCTCCTGGGTTCCACAAGTAGAAGTTCCGAGAACTTCAGAGTAACAGATGGAATAGCTCAGTGGCAGAGTGTGGACTTTGGAGCGGGAGACCCGGGTTCATTCTTGCTTCGGCCAAAAATTTTTTTAAAGAAAAAAAAAGAAAAAACCAGCCAGCTCTTCCGCCACCCCCCCCCCCACCCCCCTCTCGCCTATCCCCCTTATCTCTCTCCCTCTCTACTTCCCCCCTTCTCCGGGATTTACGGTTGCATCATCTGGGAGATGCATGTCCCTGGCATCAGCCTGCCATAAGCTTCAAACACAGACAAGCGCGCAGACCCTAAAGAAGTAACTTCCGGGGTGTTGTTTGCAATCGCCCCAACGCCTCTCCCAGGCGCCCTGCTCCGCCCTGGCCCCACCGCAACCTGGCCCCGCCTCCCATCTTTCCGGCCTTCGTCCTGCCTTTCCATCGGGCCCCGACCTGGCCCATCTGGCTCCACCTGCCAGCATCGCTCCATCTGAATTCACCGACCCGGAGCTGGACTTGAACCCTGTTCACCCACATGATAGTCTGGCACCTTGCCCCCGAGCTATCCGGCTGGATCCCGGCCTCGGCTCGGAACTCCTATTTCTAGTTCCACCATCGGCGAAAGGACAAAAGGTAGAAGGCTGGATTCGAACCCACGACAGCCGCTGCTCCAGCCTGAAGGTCCCAGGCTCTACCCACTGAGCCACGGAGCTGCTGAGGGGCCCTGGGCTCCTGGAGCCTGGAGCTGATCTCAGGTCAATAATAAAAATGTCCCTCCTGAGGGTGAAGGTTAAAAGTGGATTGTGAGTTTTCTTAGTTTAATTCCCCCGGTTGCATCTTGATAAAAAGAAGAGTCCACGCTGGGATCTCAGGGTGTTTGTCTTTTATTGAACCGCCAACAGCAGCAGGTCAACAGGGTCCTCGTCTCTGGCGCCGCCTGCTGGACCAGGCCCGGTACTACACCGGCCAGCTCCGGGTCCGGCCCGGTGGGAAGAGACCTGGAGCAGAGCAGGGAAAGACACAAAAACAACGAGAGCGAGAGAGGGGAGAACCAGAGTTAGGGCTGAAAAGAATAAAGTACAGAGACAATATACAGTATATGTACAGCTCAAGACGTGTAGGGAGGAAAAGCTTGAAGGCTTGAGGTGAGTCCTGGATTTTAAACTTACCTCTGAAGTGGGGTCAGGGCACCAAAACCCTCAGGACCCGGTCCTCTGGAACCCCCAGGGCCCGGTTCTCCTGTCAATGAGTCAACGTTGATGGCGACTCCTGCTGGACAGGTGCGGGAACTGCAGCAGTGGAGCACAGGCGTGGTTAAAGTAGAGAAGTAGAGGGATAGAAGGAAGAAGAAATGAGATTTTACCTCAACTTTTCAAGTGACAGAAAGCTGTCCTGGCAACATTCGTAAATATAGGAGCTCAAGGTCAGTCTCTGGTCAAAAATGACTCCAAGGTTCCAGACGTCCTTGTTGGTGGCAAAAGAACATATAAGAGTTATTTTGACCATGACCCGGCTTCACCGGGTTTAATACATATAACTGTAGTGTGAAACGTGGTTTATATTATTTATTTCGCGGGTAAAACCAACATTTCTAACTAAATATGCAGTATATAAAAGTTGGATTGAGAATTTTAAATTCTAGCCCTCAGCGCCCCCTATCGGCCGGTGCGCTGTGTTGTCAGGGCAACACAGTCGAAAACCAACTCTTAACATGGTTTCAGGTACTTTCGAAGCTGCCGAATGGGTTAAAATTGTTAGAACTACTACTAATGTCAACGATAAGAGTCAATTTACTTATAAGACACATTTTTGGCTGGAAGCTGCATCTAAAAGTTGGTTATTAGGCGTCTGACTTACCGGTTTGTGTGCAGGAGTGAGCCTTTAGCCTCAGCTGACTTACGACAGCTCTCTGCCGTAAACGGTCTCAAGTGACGTAAACAGGGGGCGAGGACTTAGTGAAGAGCAGCGGTGCCCACACCTGTTCAGCTACGAGATGTCCAAGTCAAAATGATCCACCAACAACAAAAATGAAAATAATAATTCATAATAAAATATATATTTTTATATATTTATAATATATACACCCCCGCCCACACACACACACAATAATTACTTTTATTGCATATTCCCTCATTTTTTTCCTTTCCAGAATAAAGTTTAGTGAACCAACACTTGTTGGTCATTTAAAACCAGTACTTAAAACCAAAAACAGAACTTTCCGTTTGAAAGTTCCATTTGTTTTTTCTGTACTTACAAAATTGCTCCACTAGGTGGCAGTGGCACTCTTATTGCCAGAGTGTTCGAGAAAGATGAGTGAGACAAATAAAGACATCGTGGTAATGTAGAAAATTTTGAGATAAATATCTGAAAGAAGAATATTTTAAAAACTATTTCTGTATTTAATAGAAAAAGGTTCGAGCAGGATATAGACAGCTTTTTTATTTTTAAGATTGAGTAAATGTCAGGATTCAGACTCCACGCCAGCTGGTGGCGGTAGTGCACCAGTTTGTTGTTAGCCAACCGACAAGAAACCCACAAAGAAGAAAACCCCACGAAGAAGAAAAAGAACCGAAAAAAGAAAAAACAAGATGAAGACGGCGACGAAGATCTCGTGGAAAAATATCGAACAGCTATTAAAGGAAAGCGTAGATAGATGGAAACGACGAGAATAAAGTCAACCAGAAGCTAAGACGAGCAAACATGGCCGCGTAAGTAGCGCCTG
>CAAE01010162.1:34604-56299 GCA_000180735.1 Tetraodon nigroviridis | reverse complement strand
ATGTGCTAACCTCAATCGTTGTGTAGTTAGCCCTAAATAAACTCTTAAGGAATAATAATTAAATAATTATAATGTTTTTTTTCCTTAAAAAAGGTTACTATAATTTTACTTTTACAAAATCTGTGATGAAGCCATAAATTCTTTGTGTGCAGGTATGTAGCTAAGTAAGCTTTGTTCATTACCACTTTGTTGACCCTGTCAGGACCCTGACCTTGTCTCAAAGAAAACAAGATCAAACAGAAAAACACCAAACGCTCACTGGAAAAGAAGGCAGCATGCATCCCCTCTGCGCAGACCCCAATAGCAAGGCTCGACTGGCAAATACACAGGTACAAGTCAGGCCATTTAACTTTACAATCATATCTCCACTGTTGTCTTCACACTTGTGTCTTGTCATTTTGTAATATAAGATGGCGTAATAAAAGGTTGCAAAGTAAGATTGTGTTATCCAGGTTTTTGATGTTTACAATTTAATAACACTGATATTTGTGGTGATTGTGGCAAAGAAAACAACACACATTAGGAAAATCTACTACAGTTTTTACCACTGACCCACCTTTTATGCATTTTTGCCTTTACAAATCAGATTAAAGATTAGAGTAATCCAATGGAAAACAAATCACACATCAAATAGAAGACTCAGTTGGTTTATATGTCAATTTTTCTTTGTGTTTTCACATTTTGTTTTTTTTTAGCAAGTGTAGGATCTGTGGAAAAAATGTGTAGACAATGACACAATATTATACAACGGGATATTAAATTGCAAATATAGAAGGATAATTTAAAAAACGAATTAGGCATTGCAGTATGGTATTTAATGATGATGTCTTGAAGTCAAACCTGATGTTTGACCTTTTTCTTTTGCAGGATACAGTTCAGGCAGCTGACCGAGCAAGTAAATATAAAGAGGAGAATCGGCAAATCTTGAAAGAGAGTATTGAGGTTGCTCCATTCACTGCCAAAATCCACCGCATCAGTGACCCAGAGATGGATCACACCCAGGAGAGATGCAGAGATGCAAGCTTCTTACTCCAGACGCCAGCTGTGGCCGCCCAAAATTTAAAGAGTGGCCATGTCAATGTCATTCAGTCAGACAAGAGCAACTATTTCACAACACTGTCCAACAGTGTGGTGAACGAGCCTCCGAGGCTTTATCCTTTAAAAGATTTTAGCTCTTTTTATGACAAAGTGTCTGCTGGTGCTTCTGTGGTGGTCGGTGGCGTTAGAGCCACTGTATCTAACCAGGGAGACCTTTCTCTGGGCAACTATAGCTGTAAAACTTCGCTTTCTAAGCCCCCACCTCTTATCAGGCACCAACCGGAAGGAGGTGAAGGTTTAGCGGGAAAAATCACTGAGCAGCTTAGCCATCAGGTCACAATAGTCCAAAAGCAGCACCATACAGGTAGTGACAAAATAGAGTGCCAATGTTCTTCGTTTTGTTTTTTGTTTCCTTCTAAACCCCCTATCTTTCTTCTCAGCACCAAACCATCATCACGAGCATCTCAGGGCAATGCCATCCCTCCACAGAGCACCTGTCTTCCATCCACCTACGCAGCACGCTCTGGAACGCAAAGAGGCTATTGAACAGAATGAAAGAGAACAAGACAGGGAGAGAGCTGCTTATGGTGGACGCTTGTCACCACCCACCCTCACACCCATTCAGCCTGTTAGCTTGGGATCTTCTGGTTACAAAACATTAGCCGAGCAGCAAAAGCCCCCTACGCTGTTGCCAGAATTAAGGGATGTCCAAGGTCATGGAAACACTGCTGTTCTCATCTCTGTTTCCTCATCGTTCAGTAGAGATGTAATGACTTTACCTGCAGATGACTGGAGAAGTGAAGAGATACTTCCGGATAAAGGAATGCCAAGGGATAGACCCCAAGCCGCAGTGGCATCAGTTATTGTGCGTCCATCCGCATCAACAAAATACGAGAGCCTTGTAGGTGCTAACAAATCGTTTACTTTGAATTTAAATGACCCGTCCCAGAGAAGAGAATATCCATCCAGTCATCAGGTGGATGCTGGTAAAGAACCTGAAACTACTAGTGTTATTCAGCCCACCTCAAATCATAATAACATGCCAATTCAATATAAAAAAGATACAGTATGTGGTGTGCAGGGAGTGGTGGGTACTAATTCCATTGACTCTGTAAGTTCAGCTGTTTCAGTTGCCCCATCTTGCAAACAAGTTACAACTGAGCCTAGCTTAGCATATGAGGAGAAATTAGTTCACAAAACTGGAAGTTACACATCCAGTACGTTGAACTATCCTCAATCAAAAGAGCACCACGAGGACCTGAGCTCAAATACCACTGAAGGGTCTCAGCCCCCGCTGAACCTAGCAGGGGAACCCCAGCCTAGCCCTAATCTCACCACGTCACGTAAATTTATTTCTGTCTCAAGTCAGCCTTACTCATTCTCCTTTGTCCATCCAAAGAAGCACAAAGCTGTTTTAGCTGCAGCTCAGTCCAGAAGCAACCTTGTTCCCCCAACTGTCTTGGTGGGACATTCTTCTTCTGTGGATTCAACTGATAAAATTCACAGTTGCCCTCTTCCCCTCACCTCCATTCAAGCTCCGGTTGCCTCTGGAGAGAGTAGTAGCAGTTGTGTGAGTGGAAACACAATGCCTGGCAAGTTCGGTCTCTTGCCCAATGGTCAAACACCTGACACAGCTTTGTCAAGGGGGCAGCCTATTAACTACCACAAGTTGAAAAAAGCCTGGTTAACGCGGCATTCAGAGGAAGACAGGAACATGGTTGTTATTGTCAGCTCGACCAGTGGTAAAACGGACAAAGCCACCGCCAACATTACTAACCCAACAGTCATGTCTGAAATGATCAAACCATGTACAGTCAACCTCAGTGCTTCAACCTCAAATGAGGTGGACATGGGCAAGGACAAATTAGACAAAGAAGCACAATTAGAGGAGAAAACATTAAGAGCAGAGGAAAGAAAAGCGCCTCCTCTGAGACGGGGGTCAAAGCGAACATTGGAGTCTGGCTCAGAAAGCTGTGGCGATGACTCTGATGCCAGCGAGAGCAAAATGGAGGGTCGAGCCAAGCGACAGCCAAAACCAACCTACAAGAAGAAACAGAATGACATGGCCAAAAAGAAAGGAGACAATGAGAAAGAAGACGATGACATCAAGCTCAATGGCATCTTCAGATCAGCCCGGGAGAAGACTAAACTAAAGCTTGCCAGTAGCAGTAAGTTTCAACTGAACTGTATTTTTAGCTAATTAAACACATTATAACAGTTACTACTACTGTTTTACAGCATGGTACCAAGCTAAGTTGATGCTTTTTCCTGCAAAATTTATACCTATTTATACCTAGTACTTTGCTACCATCTCCCTTAGTTTCCCAAGTGAGTCGAGGCAGTGCTAAAAGGTGAAATAGGTTATTAAATACTTTTAAAATAATCATTATAACATGTCTACATGCACCAACTGGCAAACATGCTATCTTTAACAAGAGAGATGATTAATTTTATATATTCTTTATGATACATGTAAAGATTAGCACAAGTTGGATTTGATTTTCTTTGGTTGAGGGCAACTTGAGGTTGTTGACATAACCCTGGTTCTTTGAGTAATATGCGTGAGATGTCTCACTTCGGGTTGCATGCCTCTTGTCAGCAGTCACAGAAGCACTAATCTCATTACACCAAATCCGATTGGCTGGTCAACCTGTTCGTCTGCGGCAGCAGGTATCGTCTGCTATATATGTCAGACGCAGACGTCGCCACCTCATTTAGGATAGGCACTTCTTCTCACTCGCCCAGGCAAGAAGGGTTGTCTGGTGAGACGTCTCTCTCATAATACTTAGAACTGGGGCTATGTAAATAACCTCAAGTTCTCTTTCATTATGCATCACTTATTGAATTCAGTTAAAATCAATTCAATTCAAGTGCCAGTTAATAACAATGCTATCTCAAGACACTTTACATGCTTCAGAATAAAAACAGCTCCCAGAGCAAAGATCCACACTGAGTAAGAATAGAATAGAGTTTGTTTATTTATCCCACAATGGGAAAATTGCACTGTTCCAGCAGCAATAAAAAAGTCATTGGTGATGCTGACAGTGGCAAGGAAAAACTTCCCTTTAACAAGTAAGAACCTCAAGCAGAACCAGACTCAGACGACCATCTGCTGCGACCGCCTGAGAGGGAAAGGGGGTAGAGTAGAGATGGGGATACGGTAAAACAGAGGAGAGGTGGAAATAGAGACAAAAAAAGGGGGGGAGACATGGAGATGGTGACAGAAAGAGGGAGGGAGCGAGAGAGAGTAACTTTTTTTTAAACTTATAACATCACACTTAATTTACATTTTTAGGTGCTACAATAGGTTAAAAGCCAGGTGTTCTCTACATGAGGTTATTTGTAAAAAAAAAAAATAGCTCCTTTTGTTGGGTGATTTTACAGAGTCCCTCCTCACATCCCCACAGGTGTTTAAATAGGCTCCAAGTTTTTGGTTTCTTTGTAAAAACAGAAACTCCAGTCTGATTCTTGCTCTAACATTCTATTTCCAGAGAGAGAGACAGGATCGCGTGTGTTCTCATTTAGAATTCTGTCTCTCTGGGTCAGATAGATCATATTTCAACTCACCAATAAAAACAGGGGCTGTAAACAACACTAAAGATATCAAAGACAGCATTTAAAAGGCTAAAAAATAAAGTCAGTCTGCTGCACTCCGTGAACATGTGGAAAACAGTCTCCAGCAGGTTGCAGAATGGACACTTGTTCCCAACGTTCTTATTTAAAACCTATATAAAAGAGTTGGTGGAGATGGCTCCATGCAGGATCCACCACTGCAGGTCTCCAATTCTTTTACTCAGCAGAGGCTTGTAGAGGGTCCTCCACTGTGGGGGCTGGCCTCCCAGCCTGGCTCCCACCACGGGCGTTGGCCACCTTGGTGCAGATGTAGTAGATGGCTCAGCTGTCTGCTCCATGCAGGCTCAACTTTCTCTCACCACGGGATTCTTGCAGGGCTCCATCTGGCTGTGTGCGTGCAGGGCTCAGCTGGAGGTCAGGAAACGTGTCCGTTGAGTCAGGCCGAGCTTCTCCTCTGAACCACTTTGCTATGAGGCTTTTTCACCTGCCCGACGGCCTCTGTCTCCAGAGCTCCAGGCATCCCTGGACCCAACGCGGGGAGCGGAAGGCTATCGCAGAGCTCAAGGCTTGAACGTCACTCAGCATGGGCCCCACCATCTCCAGCAGCTTCTGCAGTGTGACTATTCCTGAGTGCCTTAGCGTCCCCGTCAGTCCAGACAGGGCGGCACAGCTTATATCCAGCCTTCCCCCATAGATAAAAAGGCTCCTTTAGTAGCCAGTGCAGAAAGGTTGACCCATTG
Source organism: Tetraodon nigroviridis (assembly GCA_000180735.1). NCBI lineage: Eukaryota > Metazoa > Chordata > Actinopteri > Tetraodontiformes > Tetraodontidae > Tetraodon > Tetraodon nigroviridis. The sequence goes on along the minus strand of CAAE01010162.1, from coordinate 50,948 downwards.
TGGGCCCATTTCAGCCATGCACAGGACCTGAAAACACTACAATAAAAAGGGGACAAGCCACCTGTCGATAACATTTTGAGATTGGTTAAAAACAGAGCCTCAAGTCCCAGCTCGTTAACCTGTCTAAAAACGCATTTTGCCATCTCTTTCCACACCAAATCAGGAGGTCCTGTTCAAAATCTTTGGATGAATCTAATCCTTAAGGTGGCAGCTCTGCCGGCCAGGGGAACAAGGCCCTGGCCCTGGCCCCCCTCATCACGACATAAAAACAACACAGCTTGTGGAACCCAATGCAAACCATCCCAAAAAATAAGAAAAAAAAAAAAGAGAGGCTATCAAATTATTTAAAACCAACACTCTCCCTCTATATGACCTATGGGAATGGATCCATTTTTCCATTTTATTATTTCAGTTAGGCTTTCCCAGTTTTTCTTCATAATGGTCTGATTCCCCATTGGTAGAGATATTCCCCAGATATTTCAGGCTGTCTTTCCTCCACGTTAATCTGTCTGGGAGGACTGGGAGGCCACTGCAGGGGCCTCACTTTTTCCCAGTTTACCTTTGCGGCCAACACATCAGAAAACCGGTTGGTGGTGTCAATCAGTGCATCTGCATCTTTCTAATCGATCATTAAAACTGCCAGGTCGTCAGCACAGGCAGACCACGCTTTTGTTAAAACCAGGTAAAAACAGACCTTGAACCATTAAAGAAAGTTTGCTCAAGAGGGGTTCCAGGGAGAGTGCACAGAGCATCCCCTCACAGCATGGAAACTCCAGCAGTATCAAAGGACACTGTTTTAAAAAAAAAAAACAAACCCATACTGACTTGTACTCAACTGAATTCTACTATTTAAGCAAAATATTTCTTTATGAGATGTTTTTAAAATGCATTGAATAGTTTTCTTTTTGTATGGTTAAATATAAACTGACACTCATCACTTATCACAGCTTACTGGTTTACTGTCTTCTGCTCAGATGGAATCCCTCGTTCCATCCTTAAGGACTGGAGAAAAGTTAAGAAGCTAAAGCAGACAGGAGAGTCTTTTCTTCAGGACGACTCCTGCTTCGAAATTGGACCTAATCTGCAGAAATGTCGGGAGTGTCGAGTGATCCGCAGCAAGAAGGGGGAGGAGCCAGTGCATTCTCCTGTCTTCTGTCGCTTCTATTATTTCAGACGGTAAAATATTTCACACATGCATCTTAAGCCTATATCTTTTTAGGGTTTTGTGTGGGTAGTTATATCGTTTTACACACGCATGTACATTTTCTGTGTGAAGTTTACTTTGCTGGGTTAGGAAATGTTATTGTTTGGCACATGTTCAAAAATCAGAATGGAAAAAACTTTTATCTTATGGAATCCACTTCTATTTTGACATACTTTTTAATATTTATTCAAAATTTCATATAGTTGTGAATAGTCTAAGATTTCTTTTGTTTTTTTCTATCCTACATTAGAGAAATACTTTCATATACTTAGTACCTGATTTACAAATATCCTAATCATTACAAATACCTAAATAATCATCAAAAATGCTGGTGTACTCTGTTAATCTTTTTTTCCCCCAATAACTAAAAAAAAGTATCACTAAATAATGTTTGAACATAAATAATACTACATGGTGCAATAAATTTACCTGTGGGAAAACTGAAAATTTACAATATTTGACAAGCTCAAGAAAAATCAACTAATTTTGTTGAGTTTTCAGACATTACACCTCTTATCCAGGAGACTGCTTCAAAAACAGTCAGTGGGAATTCCTCAGTTTTGTGTGCTGCGTTGGTTTACTGAACATTATTGTTATAGTGTTGCCATGTTTCTGTACAGAGGCTGTCTGCGCTCACAACTACAGATCTGAACATTTTTGGACGGATAACCATGTTATGTTGTTTGTTCTTTGGGTAGACCTGTCTGTGACTGAGTGTGTTGCCAGGTTTACAAAACAGGTTTTGTTTGTAAAAGGTTTCTCTCTATTTGTGAGTAGATGGCGTTTAGATGAATGATAAGCAGAGTGCAGATGTTGTATTGGTATAGTTGAGTCTTGTCAGAAAGTGTATCTTGTCCAGAATTGTATTGACCTTATCAACAAAATCCTTGGAGTTCTTAACATGGTGTTCAGGTGATTTAAGTAATAATGCTGCTGCTGATCGTTTTGAGAGCCTTTCTTATTGTTCTTGATGATTTTGAATCGCACAGAAGAAACAGAAAAAAACTGGCACTGGTTTGAGTGTACCTTGAAACTCCAGCATGGTTTTGGTTGCTGCTTAAGAGCTTTAGACCACAGCCTCTAAAATCCAAAATCTGTGCAGAAATTTGCTTTTGTGTCAGGTATTCTTACTGTTATGACAAAGGCAAAAAAGCCTTCTGTATTTGAACATCCTAAGGTTGTGATCAGAAGTTTATCTATAAGGCATATTAATTATGGTGCAGGGAGGCAGAGTAAAACTACTTTATTCTTAAAAAATGTCTTAATTGTTATTAATTTTGTTAGTATTACCGTAAATTCCGGACTATAAGCCGCTACTTTTTTCCCAAACTTTCAACCCTGCGGCTTATGCAATGATGCGGCTAATGTATGCATTTTTTCTAACGGCCGCCAGGGGCGCTCGAGCCAGAAAAGGTAAGAGTGAGACAGGTGGAATATATGTGTCGAGGAAGATGCAAGTTTAACGTAACTTCGCGCTTTGTCCGTGAATAAAATTAGCATGAACAGACCCTCATCATGGAAAATGCAAGAAGAAATGCATATGACGCAGCTTTCAAGTTAAAAGCAGTCGAGCTGGCTTTCAGTGACTTTTACCGTTTTTTTTAACCAGCCCTGTTAGTGCTGTGCTACCGTATTCCTGCTGTGTTACTGCCGCGTCACAGGCACTGTTTGGAAAGAAAAGCTAAGGTATATTCTTAAAACTTTGAAAACTCTCTCTGTGTACCGTCTTTCTTTGTAAATATGTTTACATGTTTTAATGTGGGCACATGCGGCTTATATACAGGTGCGGCTTGTGTATGTACAAAATCGGTTTTCCTCTAAAAATGTAGTGGGTGCGGCTTATAATCAGGTGCGCTCTATAGTCCGGTTTTTACGGTACTTCTGATTCTGATCATGCTAAGTATGTAACCAGGCTTTCCTTCAGTAAAAATGGAGTCATAAGGATGTGATGGTTTCTCCGACTCCAGACCAGTTCTGGACGATGAATCTCTGGCACATGGCTGGGACCTCTGGGGTGATGCCAGAATAGCTTTCTGGACAAAAACACAGCCACTTACATTCTCAGCTTCATTGGAGACAAGTTCTGTCAAATGGTGGTCACTGAGAACACTGCAGCAACTTGGGTCAAAAAAGACAGTAAGGAGTTCTTTCAAATTACTGACATTTTGACTGAATAAGATTGATTCCAACATGGAGCAATGTTATGTGTTCTTAGCCAAGCTGGCATGGAAGCGAGCAGTTAGAGTGGTAAGGGAGATGTGCGATGCCTGTGAGGTGACACTCTTTAACATCCACTGGGTCTGTCAGAAATGTGGCTTTGTTGTTTGCCTGGATTGCTACAAAGCCAAGGAAAGCAGGAGTTTCAAAGGTTAGTCGCATTTTCTTTTTGGCAGTTGAATAAATGAATATGTTTATTATCCCGCAATGAAGAAAGCAGCATACAAAACAGAAATAAGAAAAATAATAGAAAGAAATTAACAATATACAAGATGTAAAGAAAATAGAAAAAAATAAATATATGGTTAACCCTTTTTATTTACAGTATTGTGCTGTATATGAATAGCATGACCATGTCCTATAATTGAGTAATTGTGCATGATTAAGAGAGACGTTGCACTTCAGGTAGATTGTGTGATAGCGAGGATGCTTCATTATACAGTCTGATGACTGATGGAAGAATGACCTGCAGTAATGCTCCTTCCTGCACTGTGGATGCCTCAGTCTAGAGCTGAAGGAGCTGCCAAGGGCTCAACAGGCGAATTTTTCAGCAGAATCCTAAATTATCTGATCTATTGTACATATATTTATATTAGATAAACAGTTATTAAATGTAATTGTTTTCCACCTATAGGCAAGGTTTTTTTTGCCTGCAAATTTTATGCTTTGTGGACAGCTTCTTGTGTCACCGTTGAATGAGAGAGTGCAAGGATATCAAATGTAGAGCTAACTGTTCCTGCCGCATGGGCGCCTGAAGGGCTTTTTGCAGCTCTCTGGTCATGGCTGTAGACTGAAGTCTCTTATCTCGTAACCAGCGATTGATGTTTTGTTAAAATACTAATATTGCTATATCCAATTTTGACCTAATCTTTGTAATTTGAAATGTTTCTATAAAAAGAACATGTACATTATATGTATGAGCATGCATGACTGATCTCTTCATCTGCATAACCAGAAAAGGAGCTCTACAGTTGGTTGAAGTGTGTCAAACGCCAACCCCATGATCACAAACACTTGATGCCAACACAGATAATACCTGGTACAGGTACTGTACACACAAGGTTCTTCTGTTGATGTTTTATTTTTGGATTTACGTCTACAATATATGTTAATGTTCATATATGTATTATTTGCTCATAATTACTAAAATCCATTATTTTCTGTAGTTTTTTTAACTGAATCAATGCAGTTTTTTTTGCCTCTGTCTTGTGTTCAGTTCTAACAGAATTGGTAAAATCAATGCACACTTTGAGGGAAAAGTACTGTATGAAATCCCACTGTCCATGCCCAAACAAACAGAGCTTCGTCAGTAAACTGCCAACCACTAATGGAGTCTCACAGGTACTTTGAGTAATCCTATTTATATCTATCTGTAGTGTAGTTTCAGGTCTAAACGTGAAGTAGCATTAGTTCTGGATATTTGTCACTGTTTTCTCTTATACCTAAAGAACATTTTCTTGCATGCAGTTGATCTTTTTTATTTCCTTCCACATTAACTGAACTACTCTTTATTTTTCATAGTACCGTAATGAGAATTTCCACTGCCCAAATGTATTCTTTAAAATGACATCATTAGATAGCCAGTGATTTGCCTATTGCTTGTTAATTTACCTGATGTACGCAATTACAGCGCACTCCTGTCTATCATGATGTTTTTAGGTTCTACAAAATGTCCTAAACCACAGTAACAAACTGGTGAAATCTGAGCTGGGATCTCAGGAGAGGTCGGACCAAGGCGGAGTGAAAATAGAGGCCAATGGCGGTGGTGGCGACGGAAGAAGCACTGCAGGTAGCGATCCCGAAAGTTCGCCCATTAACCCTCCAGAGTCCCAGTCACGTTTGCACTTCCTGGCTGACCTAGCAGAGCAGAAATCTAGAGAGGAAAAGAAAGGTAACGAAGAAGTATGAGCGCTGTTTGAATTCTCAGTTTATTCTTTTTTTATCATTACTTTTGTGAGCATTTGTTATTACTCATCAAAAAATTCCTATCTCTAACAGAAAATAAAGAGTCAGTGTTACTAGATAAATGTGTAAAGGAAGAGAAAAAAGGTGACAGCCTGGAGGTCTTGCAGCAGTGTAAAACTACCTCGCTGGTGGCCAACAGTACAGAGCAGGGCTCCACTCTTCGAGACCTGCTCACCACTACAGCAGGAAAGCTCAAGCTGGGTTCCACTGATGCCGGAATTGCCTTTGCACCTGTTTACTCAACTGCATCACAGGTATGCCTTTGCTCAGATCAGACTTTTTTGTTTGCAAGATAATTGATTTGCTTTGCCTTTAATGGTGTGGTAATGCTATGAAATTTTAACTTTTTTAAATGTGAGTTATGAGTACCGTATTTTCCGGACTATAAGCTGCTACCTTGTTCCTACACTTTTAGCCATGCGGCTTGTACAAAGATGTGGCTTTTCTTTGGATTTTTCTTCAGCCCTCAGGGGGAGCGCTCTAGCAGAAAGTGCAAAAAGAGGCAGGCAGCAAAAATCAGTGCAAAGAAGAACGCGAAAGTTTTTATTCTTAGCACATGCAACCCAACATGCACAACAGCAAAATAGTATTTTCACACACACACACACACACACACACACACACACACACACACACACACACACACACACCCTCATCATGGAAAACACACAAAGAAATTTCTATGATGCAGCTTTTAAGGTGAAGTCCATCAATCTGTCTATCCATGAAAGAAGCAGCTGCACGTTAGAAGAAGTAGCTTGGCGTTAATGAATCTATGGTGAGATGTTGGAGACGACAGCGAGAAGAACTAATTCAATGCCAAATGACAAGAAAGGCTTTCAGAGGACACAAAAGCAGGTGGCCTGAACTTGAAGATGTTCTTGAGGACTGGGTGAACACACAGAAAGCAGGCAGCCGAGGTGTATCCACGGTACAGATCCGGCTAAAAACCAAAACAATTGCCAATTAAAATTAATATTTGAAATTGATATAAAATTAATCAAAATTATTATTGAAAATTTCAAAGGTGGCTCGGTATGGTGTTTCAGATTTATGAGACGAAAAAGCCTGTCCATCAGGGTGCAGACAACTTTCTGTCAGCAACTCCCTCCTGGCTATGAGGAAAAGGTTGCAAACTTCCACAAATTGAATGCAACAGTAGCAGAGAACTCCATCAGACCAGACAACATCATAACCATGGATAAAGTACCTTTGACGTTTGACCTCTAACCAGGACTGTTAACAAGTCTGGTGCATCATCCATTATGGTGAAAACAAGTGGACATGAGAGGACGCATTTCACATGCGTTCTGGGCTGCACCACATCTGGACAAAAGCTTCTGCCAATAGTGATTTTTTTTAAGCGTCGTCTGTCAGTGGATCTTAATGGCATGGAGGAGTGTAAAAGAATCAACCATCACCAAGGGATTCCTAAAGGCCAAACTACTGCGTGAAGAGAGCAGCTCAGCTTCAGAGGCAACTTTATCCGGAGATGAAACTGACAGAGAGCAACAACAGCGCAGACTGAAACGCTATGTGACGTTTATGAGGTTGTTCAACTTCGACACTGAAGAAGACATTTTTAGTGGTTTAGTGGTTTTAGTACGCAAGAAGAAGACAAATAAAACCAATAACTTTTTTGTTTCGTTTGATAGCACTTTTACTGCCGTGTTACGAGCACTGTTCGGAAACAGTCAGTTCAGAATAAACATTTATGGTACATCTTTTTCTGTAAATATCTTTTCTCAAACTGGATATCGGTGGCTTATGGTCCAGTGTGGCTTATATGTGACAAAATGTGTTTTTTTTTTAAATCTTGTGGGTGCGGCTTATATTCAGGTGCCCTCTATAGTCCAGCAAACACGGTACATAGTGCAAAATTATATTAACCCTTGATAAAATACTTAGAAATTCATCTTAAAACCTTGCAGTGCAATGACAATGTTACACCATGACACAAGAACTTTGCATTTTTAGGTTAACTGTCCTTTTTTTTTTAGACTGGAAAATGTGGGAGAACCATGCCCAACATACTTGATGACATCATTGCTTCCGTTGTTGAGAATAAAATACCTGCCAGCCGCCAGAACATCAGCAGCAAGCTATCAGTCAAACACGAACCTCTGACCATTGTAAAAGGCATCAGCAACTCTGTCTCCGCTGTTACTGAAGAGGCAAAATCAGACAGGAAAAAATTGGGGATTGTTATTACAGAAGTGCCTGATGAATCAACCAGTCTCTATCAAGCGATTCCTTTCTGCTGGTTGTACGACAAACAGTTACTGTGGCTTAAAGATCACCGCAACCAGAACAACTGGAAGCTATTCAGAGAGAGCTGGAAACAAGGACAGGTATGTAATAGAGATTATAACCAGAGTTAACCAGATTGTTGCAGTGACGGCAGTAATCAGTATATAAATGTTGTGCGTTTGTTTAGCCGGTGTTGGTGTCAGGGATCCATAAGCGTCTAAATGCCAGTCTGTGGAAAGCAGATTCCTTTAACCAAGAGTTTGCAGACCACCAAGGAGATCTTCTCAATTGCAAAGACCAGGTGGTGTCCAACTCTGGAATAAAGGAGTTCTGGGATGGATTTGAGGATATCAATAGTGAGGCAGTTTCATTGTTTTTTTAATTTATAAGTGTGGTCTCTCTGCTTTATTTTTTTTATGATGTATAACAGATTGATGAAATTAAATACAAATCTTCTTACAGAGCGGCCCAAGTCCAAGGATGGAGAACCTATGGTTTACAGGCTGAAGGACTGGCCATCTGGAGAGGAGTTCATGGCCCTTATGCCCTCAAGGTTGGGACTGTTATTTTAAAAAATATTCATTGGTATAAATCTAATTTCTAAGTGATAACTGCCTTTCATGGGTGGTGTAAAAGTAATTGTGATGAAAACCAATCTTGTGTGTTTTTCAGATATGATGACCTAATGAAGAACCTACCTTTGCCAGAATACTCAGATCCAGAGGGCAATCTCAACTTGGCCTCTTACCTGCCATCCTTCTTTGTAAGGCCAGACTTGGGACCAAGACTAAGCTGTGCCTATGGTAAAGACATTTTGTTTAACTCTCAATTTTGTATTATATTTCCTCTGTCAATAATATTATTAGGGCCCAAGCACTGACCTCTCTAAACAGGTGTGCAGAAATAGCTCCACAGAGGAACATGTCTATGTCTTCCAAGGAAAGAACATGGATGTTTTACCTGGAAAAATGAAATTTAGTAGGGTGATGGAACATTCCAAGACCTGTAAAAAAAAAAAAGTATCTTTAAGACATGTTCTGTCTGGGGAATGCAAACAGATGCTCATTTAGGAAAGGACAGAATTTATTGTAAATTGGGTGTAGAAAAGAAAACTCAAAAACAATGCACACAGGGCACTCTAACGGAGGAAGAAACGGGAACAAGGAACACCCACGACGCAAGGCGCACAAACTCACTGCTGCGGTTAAGCCAGTACAAAAAGTGATCCTCATCTACGGATGCAGTCATCTGGGAGAGAGAACGACAGGAGAGGCTAGTCCACCAGGAGAGTGCACACAGAATGATCATTCTGCCCAGAAATACTCCACTCCGGCAATGTGGACCAGTTGGCCGTGTCCTTAAATCAGCTGCTAAAACCCAGCAGGTGTGCAGCCACAGCTGAAGCCTGGAGGTATGGCTCGTGACAAAAAAACTGAAAACACTGTTGGCAAACACAAAACCAGCTGGCGCGGCCTGGCTCTGACATCTTCTAATTCAAACACAAAATCAACCATTGCAATTGCAGACCTTTTTAATACTTGAATTCTAGGGCAATATTCAAATGCAAAACTTTTAAGAATTCATCGAGAATACGTTAGCTATGAGCGAGAGTGGCGAAATGATGGGACGTAACTGCGAACATACACTACCTACAGTGCGTGACCACATACTTATGGAAAAAACAAATTAAAAGAAAGAAATCAAAAAACAACAGATCAATTGACAAAGATTAAAGAAAGAAAGATGAAACAGAAGGCAGCTTTTACTTCATCATTCATTGTCAAAATGGGATTACAGTTCATGTCTATTGTACTCGTGGAAACACAAAAATGAAAAGAACTAACAAGTAACAAATGGACAACATCCATCCATCCATCCATTATCCTACCCGCTTAATACCCAGTGGTGTCGCAGGGGTCTGCTGGTGCCTATCTCCAGCTCTCTTAGGGCGAAGGCAGGGATCCACCCTGGACAGGTCGCCAGAAGCAGTACAATAAATAAATGAATGATTGATAAAGAAAGATCAAAGAAAAAAGGAGACCGATTTATCCAGAATGACTTTTAAGAAGTACATCCTAACATACTATACCTTATGTCTTAAATTTTTCTGTTAGGGAGGGTCTACTGTTTTTTTGGACTGTCAGCAGTCTCTAGTTTGGGTATGGATATTTTTAAGGCAGCTCAGACACACTATTTTATTCTGTTGACATCATGAAAAAAACAAATACAATTAGTTAAGATGTCAGGAAACAAATTGTGGACCTCCACAAATGCAGTTCTTTCCTGGGTACAATTTCCAAATGCCTGAAGATGCTAAATTTATTTGTTAAAGCAGTAATAGCCAATTATAAACGCTATCCTACCACTGAGGGAAAAAAAGCAGGATCTGTGTCCCAGAGATGAGACTATTTTGGTGCAAATGTGTGTATTAATCCCAGCAAAAAAGCAGATTCTGTAAAGATGGTGACAGTAGATGGGAGACAGAATGACCTTATCCACAGTCAAACAAGTTCTATACTGGCATCGGCTAAAAGGCCGCTCACCGAGGAAGAAGACATCTCTGCTTCTCTCAAACAAGCCTCTTCATTACTCTTTGTAGGTGTTGCAGCATCTCAGGACCAGGACTTTGGAACTGCCAACCTACACCTTGAGGTCTCTGATGTTGTCTCTGTCCTGGTATATGTTGGAGTGGCCAAAGGAAATGGAGTCTTGTCAAAAACCGGTGAGTCATATTAGGCTGTGTGGGAGAACAGACTGTGCTGGGAGGGTAAGGTGACAGTCTCATCAAAAGATACAGGATAAATTCTTTCAGGCTAACAATGTTCATTCCAATGTGTTGACCAAACATTGCGGTTAGTGCCCCAATAATTTAGAAACATCTGTTTGCAACTCTGTTGGTGTTCTCCTTTTCGAGGCCACTCTTGTCAATATGACAGATAGTGTGCCTTGAGTTTATTGTGCGATATTGCCTACATTCCCTGTAGTCAACATGATGAGAAAATGTCCTCAGGTATCACTTGTCATTCCTTGCCCAAATATTTGGCATTACAGAAGATTCTGAGTCTGAGTTTGTTTATTAATTGATCAAAAATCTATTAACTCTTCTATCTTTGAAAGCATATATATACATACATATATATATATATACCGTATTTTCACGACCATAGGGCGCACCGGGTTATAAGGCGCAGTCTCAGTTACGGGTGTATTTCTGTACTTGAGCCATACATAAGGCGCACCGTATTATTAGGCGCATGCTAAAACATACGGTATAAAACGACAACGGAAGTAAAACAGTGAGTTTCGACACATTTATTGAACAAAATATTCATTCTTCCGCCACATAACCATCAAAGTTTTCATCTTCTGTATCTGAATTAACTAGCGGCGCTATGTCAATGTCCAACATCCCGAGTTCCTCATCGTTCATCATCTTCATCAGACTCGCCGACCGGGTTCCGCTTGCAACGTTAATACCGGCTTTTGCGGAAAAGCTCTCACAATACATGAAGACGGTATCGTAGCCCATGCGTCTACGATCCACCCGCACATGGTGGCATAAAGTGAGCCTCGTACGCGTGTCGCTTGACCGGTGCCATTTATAGGGGGTCCTTACGCAAGTACCGGTACATAGTGCTCAGCGGCACACCTCTGATGGATATTCAGCAGAGGTGTGCCGCTGATCGATGGGCGGAGCATTTACCGTAGTGCACCTACCAAAGGCACACAGCAGATTTTGGAACTCAGTCCACACACAAGGCACATCTCTGTATTTAGGCGCACTGTCGATTTTGCCAGATGCTAATCTGTGTTTTAGGGGCGTCCTTATGGTCGTGAATAATCATGGTATATATATGATACTATCATATATACCAACTGTGTTGCACCATTTTATACAATCCACTTTGTCAAGAACATAACCTTATCCCTCCATCCTTACTTTAGTCTCGATTGCTGCCCCTCAGATCTCTCTCTCAGCCCGCTTTTCGACCCGTGACCTTATCCGCTTACCCTTCTCCATCATCTTGTATCATTACCCTCTACATTGTAGGTACTCGGCGGAACAGCCTGGACTTACAAGCTTTAACCCAAGTTTAGTGCAAATCTGAGCTAATGCATCAATCAGGTTACACTGCTGGATATTGCCATGTAAGCACCAATTAAATCAGGGGACTCAAACTCAAATGACCCGGGGGCCACATGAGATAAAGTCTGAGTGAGGCTGGGCCGCATTGAGTATTCGATAAATAGTGGTCACACGAAAAAAAGAGAGATACTGTGGTTGTGGGGGGGTAAAGTGAAGTGCGCTCACGTGTACTGCCATGTGTGCTTTGTTTTGGTTCTTCGGTGACGCCGTATGCACACGTGTACTCGTATTAACAGATACATTTACACTTGTTTCTTCACAACTGCTGTAAGAGTTGAGTTTTGGGATGTAAGCTGCGTTAATAATCTGTTGTTGTGAATCTGCATGAGCACCGATTGCAGCTTCTTCTGTCAGTGTGACCCGCGGTAGGGGGGTAGGATTGTGCGTACATCCACCGCGGGCCGCACTGACATTATTCTTTGAAATTAAGTGAAGGGCCGCAAAAAATCCTTCCGAGGGCCGCAGTTGGCCCCCGGGCCGCGAGTTTGAGACCCCTGAATTAGGCGCTTTTGGTAGCCATCCACAAGCTTCTGGCAAGTTTCTGGTTGAATCTTTGACCACTCCTCTTGACAGAATTGGTGCAGTTAAATTTGTTGGCTTTCTGACATGGACTTGTTTTTTCAGCATTGTCCACATGTTCTCAATGGGGTTTAAGTCAGGACTTTGGGAAGGCCATTTTAAAACCTTAATTCTAGCCTGATTTAGCCATTCCCTTACCACTTTTGATGTGTGTTTGGGATCATTGTCCTGTTGGAACACCCAACTGCGCCCAAGACCCAACCTTCGGGCTGATGACTTTAGGTGTTCTTGAAGAATTTGAAGGTAATCCTCCTTCTTCATTGTCCCATTGACTCTCTGTAAAGCACCAGTTCCATTGGCAGCAAAACAGGCCCACAGCATAATACTACCACCACCGTGCTTGATGGTAGGCATGGTGTTCTTGGGGTTAAAGGCCTCGCCTTTTCTCCTCCAAACATATTGCTGGGCATTGTGGCCAAATAGCTCAATTTTTTGTTTCATCCGACCACAGAACTTTCCTCCAGAAGGTCTTATCTTTGTCCATGTGATCAGCAGCAAACTTTAGTCGAGCCTTAAGGTGCCACTTTTGGAGCAAGGGCTTCCTTCTTGCACGGCAGCCTCTCAGTCCATGGCGATGCAAAACACGCTTGACTGTGGACACTGACACCTGTGTTCCAGCAGCTTCTAATTCTTGGCAGATCTGTTTTTTTGGTGCTCCTGGGTTGACTCTTCACCCACCTGACCAGTTTTCTCTCAGCAGCAGGTGACAGCTTGCGTTTTCTTCCTGATCGTGGCAGTGACAAAACAGTGCCATGCACTTTATACTTACAAACAATTGTTTGCACAGTTGCTCTTGGAACCTGCAGCTGCTTTGAAATGGCTCCAAGTGACTTTCCTGACTTGTTCAAGTCAATGATTCTCTTTTTCAGATCTGTGCTGAGCTCCTTTGACTTTCCCATTGTAGCGTTTGTGGGTGTTTTTATCCAATGAGCCCTTTTTAAATGGCCTCAGAGAAGTCACCAGCCGTAGTCACTCATGATCACTCACAAGAAGTTAAGAGGCCATGCTATGAAGCTCATGTCATTGACACAACTTTCTAAGTCTCCAAAATTGCTCATTCATGTTGCTGTATGTATATTTTTGACCCAGCTGATTTGGTCACATTTTCAGTTTACCCATAATAAAGTCATAAAAGAACCAAACTTCATGATTGTTTTTTGTGACAAAGAAGTATCTGTTCCAATCATTCTATCAGAGAAAAATCAGATTTGTAGAAATAACTGGAAACTCAAGACAGCCATGACATTATGTAAATTTGACAGCGTAAATGTAACTCACCTCTGGCCATGGACAGTCAAGGCAAATAGAACTGACCATCGAAAGCACCAACAGCTCTAACATGAGCGTTAGCTAGCCTGCACAGCTTTGAGGGGAAGTGGACTAGCCTGATTAGTCATGTCCTGTCTCACATCGTGGGAAACACATAGCACCAGGATGCACAGTGGTGATAAAGTGAGCTGGCAAATGCAGCATGACGGTTTGGACAGCTGGTGGGGAACCTCAAGGCGCTGCCATCTTTATTGATGTTGCTTTACATACTTAGCATTGTTGCAGACCACACACTGCTGTTTTATTATAGCTGTAGCCTTCATCAGTTGGATAATGTACTTCCTCACAACGCAAAAATTGCTCTCAATCTCAATCCAATTGTGCCTCTATATCAGAGGTGGGCAAACTAAGGCCCGGGGGCTCACATGTGGCCCGATGAGCTGTTTAATCCGCGCCCGCAGAGCCTTTACAACAGTTTTTCCAAAAGTCAAATCAAGAAGGTTGGCAACTTGATTGGTTAGAAAAGAAGTTCAACTCCCTCTTCACCTATCCATGCTAACATTTTCTCTTAAGAATGTGGGGCCAAACATCATCTAGAGCTTCATCATTCATCTCTAGTTTTTACCAATTTACAGACTCTTCAAACTATTTTCTCAGTTAATAGTCCATCAAGCATGATTTTAAGTTAACCTCCGACCCCTCATTTGGGGGCCGGCCCCTTCATCAAGATCTAAAACCCAACGTGGCCCTTCAGGCATAATATTTGCCCACCCCTGCTCTATATGATGTGTTGGACACACAAATTAGCACCAAGGGTTAGGGCTGTTTTGTAGTAAAAGTGGGGGAGGTGTCATAAAATTGTGTCATATGAATGTATGTTGTACAAGACAAAAATGAACTTGTAATTAATAATCTGAAAGAAGAACCTTTTGAACATGTATGTATGTGTATTGAGGGGTGTTAAAACGTTTGGAAGAAGAGGACCTAGATGAGGGGGTTCGCAGAAGATTGAAAGACACAAGTGAGACACCTGGGGCGCTGTGGCACATATACCTCAACAAAGACATGGACAAAATGCAAGAGTTTCTGCACAAGGTAAACACAACGACCTCAGTCCGGTTCCAGTCCTATGTTAAACCTGCTGTCACATTTGTAAAGCTTTGGTTTGTTAATAGCTATTTTTACAGGAAATAATAAGTCCCCATGTTCTCTCAATCCCCCACCTCTTCACCCACCCTCCACACAACCCAGCTTTGTAAGGAACAGGGACTGAACATCTCTTTCGACCAGGACCCAATCAGAGAGCAGAGTTTTTACTTGAGCAGAAAGCAGCGTCAGCGGCTGCTGGATGAACATGGGGTTCAGTGCCGGACCGTGGTCCAGTTTTTAGGAGATTCTGTGATGATCCCGGCCGGGGCCATGCATCAGGTAAACGCAAAAGCTTTCAAAGACACTTTCACAGATGAACCACAAAGCTTCACTTGAGCTAGAGAAGCAGAACCAGAAAAAGATTCTATTTCTGGGGTAACTACTCTCTTACTTTAGACACAGGAAAATTATTGGGCTTTTCTCCTGACATTCTTCTTGTTAGAAGATATTTTTTTTGCTGTGATTAAAAAAAAAAAAAGATATAAAAGAAGCCAAAAAATGTGGAAACTGGAAGTTTACCTTTTTGGTGGTGCTTGATAGTGAATTCTGCATGGCTGCAACAGGATAAATTGATCCTGGATAAATTGAATAAATTAGATTATCAATAGAGTCATCAACCTATTTTATAATCAATTTGTTGTGTTGCACAATAGTAAACGTCAACTTCTCTTTATTTATTTACAATAAAAGAAATATTTTAAGACATTATTTATTATTTGTTGTTCACGATGTTGTTAACAACTCAAAAACACAAAACCTTTTGCGCACTTTACTTTTTAAATAGTTAGAAAGTTTGGGGGTTTTTGTTCATATTATTCAATACTTACGAGCTGTGAAATGAGCAATGTGTTTGTAGAATTTCTGCACTTTAAATACATTAAATTAAAAAAAAGCATATTTGATTTTTAAGCCTTTATTTTTTTAAAAATTGGCTAACTATTCGGTTTGTAAATAATCGATAATTCTAGCTCTAGAATTCTAGAATTTTCTATAGCCAAAATATGACCAAAACCTTAGAGACAGATAATGGTGGATAATTTTTCGAGTGGTTTATGTTTATTATTCTAGTCCATGTTTTGGTCTAATGTCCAATCAAAGGCAAAGTAAATAATCCTAATATAATATCATAATATTCAGTAATTAATCAACAATTCACTTAATATCTGATGGGAGCTTGTCATCGACTCTTTCTTGTTCCTGTCCACAGGTTCAGAACCTCCACAGCTGCGTTCAGGTAATCAATGACTTTGTGTCTCCGGAACACGTGGCCAAAGGCTTCTACCTGACCCAGGAACTCCGGTCCAGCAAGGAGGAGATCAACTATGAGGATAAACTCCAGGTGGCGAAGAACCCCGTTTTTTTTTTTTTTTCTATATGAAAACAAACTTGTTGACAGATTAAAAAAATATATATTAATTTTACCCTATACATTTTACATCTAAAATTTAATGCCATGCCATTATTATTAAAATCATAATAAACATTAACCCAGAATATTTGAAATGTTGAATATTGATGTTTCAGGGGACAAATAACTGCTGCAAGTACTGCAATTTATGATACT
>CAAE01010162.1:15489-26824 GCA_000180735.1 Tetraodon nigroviridis | reverse complement strand
GAGATATACTGTGAGATATACCATGACCTTGATATAAATGGCAGGGGCAAATAAGGTGTACATTTGATCGTTGTCATTTTTGGCCAGGTGTAACACAGGTGTACCTCTACGCTCCTCAAACTGATATGAGTCTGTCATCATTTGATCATCATCATTTGATCAGCTTCTGGCAACATGCAGACATAATTAAATCTTTAAAATCTGAACGAACAGTGTCTCCGAAGGCATGTGGGTACCCAGTCCTATTGCCCATTCATCAACAAGCTATGGTTTATCTCCAGACTCTTATCACATGCTTGCTGGAGTATTAAAAGGACCTTAAAAATTCCAAACTAGTCTAGAGTTATGAAGGAATTGCTTTTGGAAGCCACATGTTCATGCGGAGGTCTGCAAGGCCTCATCAACTACAGACCATCCCCCTACGGGGAGCTGTACAAAGCACTGGCAGATGATCTGAATTCCTTCTACTACAGGTTTGAAAGAAATCACACCCATCACCCACCCTGGCTCATCAAAAGTCACACCTTTAACAGCCCAGACTGGGCAGCAGCAGTGATCCCTGTCTGTTCCACTTTCATTATAAAAGGGAGAGATTGAGAGATGAAAAGAGACAAAGAAATGGAAACAGATAAATTAGTTGCCAGCTTGCCAGGGTTAGCTTACAAGGACAACTATTTACAAAATAATAACAATAACAATATTAACCAGAACAGTAATATGGTCATCTTCAGGAACTGAATTCCTACAAACGATTATTATAAGGTCCGAATTAAAAAAAAAAAACATCACTATAATTTTGCTCAAAGAACTATATTCCAACCTTGAAATAATGCAAGAAGTCGATCAAAATCCAATCCAGAGCTTTCTTTCTGTTCTGTGCAGTGCAAAAGCAGAGGCCATCCCTCGGAATGACTAAAGCTTCCAAAACCTAGAGTTTCACCTTTGATACAGGTCCAATCTGAGCATGGAAAAAGTGCACGATATTCACTAGTATCTTTTACTGTGGCTCCCACGGCTAGTCCCACTGAATTTCATAGGGAACAGAAGTCTTTTCCTATCTGTGGTTGCTCTGAATGATGCAACCCTCATCTTGTATCGAGACAATTGAAAATACTCCACCAACTGACGACTCATTAGGTTATGAGCTGATCAAAGACATCCACCAAGAAGCGTCATACAAGTTAAAGGCCCCTTGGCCTTTGATTTCTGGATGATCAAAGAGCAATGTACCTACAGTAACATTTTTTGGGGGGTTTCTTTGTTTACAAACTCACAAACAGCAGCTTTCACATAACATGTGACTGTGTCAGAGCACATGCTTGTCTTGACACACTGGCTGGATGTAAAACCACAAAGATTGATAAAGTCTTAACGTCCGTTTACTGAGTGTTCCTGTGTTTGCATATTTGTGTTCTTTATCCCTTATTATCTCTCTCTCTCTCTTATTTTTCTCTCTCTCCCTTTGTCCTGTCTCCCTGTTGTTTTTCTTCACCTAGCCAGCTTTTCAGCAGGTTGGTTCCTATTTGTAAGCCTGGTCCTGCTCAAGGCTTCTTCCTTTTAAAAGAGAGTTTTTCCTTGCCACTGGACTTACCTCAGCCAAAGAGGTTTAGGCTCTGTGTTTCTGTCTATGGAAAGCACCTAGAAACAATTTCTATTGTAAAAGAATAATGAAACTAAATTGAATTAAATCAGCTTTACTTATCAATCGAGGAGTCAAGATGTTAACACAAACATGGCACTTAGGTAACGTCATCCATGATGTAAAGATGCCAGTCTGTTTCATCAAATGCATTTTTTGACTGGTTTGAAGATTCAGCAGTCTTCTGGAGGTCTGACAGTTCACACACATCTTTGATTGTGCAGCACAAAAAAACCCTACTTTTAGCTCCATTAGGTTGTTCTGAAAAAAGAACAAGAGAATTCAAACAAGGCAGTTTTGATGGTAAACATTCTGAATCATTCAGGGTAAATGTCCTGTTTCTTCTACTTAAAAAAGGTCACATTGGCCTAAAATTTAATCAAAATGAAGATGACATAAACCCTGCCAAACTGCTTCCAGACAGCTAATAACCTTGTTGGTTAAAAAAAAGTCATGTGTTTGGATGTATACAAACTAGACACTTTCACAAAAACCTTTTTTCTCCCACGTGGGGTGGCATGCATGCGAAATTATTATTATTATTATTATTATTATTATTATTATTATTATTATTATCATTATTGTTTATCATCTCGGTCCTGTATATCGGCCGCTAGAGGGCGGACAAGACACTAGAACCACTAAAAAACATTCAGTTGTGCCAAACACAATAGCACGAATCACGAGGCATCAGTACTCACAAATTGCTCTGTGTTCACACAAATGTAAAGGCAATTTTGTGTTGCTAAAGAAAAAAATGGGTCTTGTTCAACTGCTGCGGCATAAATCTTTCACTCTGGACAGCACATCAATGCCTTTGGACACAGAAGAACCATAGTCCTAACTTTTAAATATAACAGTTTTATCATTTGACAAATTACTTTTTTGTGTAAAACTTTCTTAGGTGTAGCCAAATTAGGGGGAAAAAAAGACGTTAAAACCATGATCCAATGTGTTAAGTCTTGCCTTGTGTATGTGATCTGCAAGCCAGTTGGCTGTGAAATCAACAGCTATGTTTTATATGACTACCCAGAGCTTTAACACTTTTGGTACTAGTATTTTGGAGTTGGCTTTCTGTCCACAAACAACACAGTTGACCAGCTGGCTGGTTCTAACCAGCCTAAGCAGCCATTAGTTTCCTGCCGCTAATGATGTTTTTTTTGAAACACACACCACAAAATAACAGACCGATGTGACTTAGCAACATCAATAAATGTCAGATCAATGTGAAACGCTACTGTATGCCAATCCAATGTGACCATGGACAGAACGTTTATGATTGGATGCCACACAGAACTACCAAAAGTAATGTTTCCATAGCCATGACCGAGTATCACTGGCCGCTTGTAAACCGGGGTTAAAAGTTAAAAGATATCAAATGCAAAAAAAAAAAAAGAATTAATGCTTCTATTGACTTGCATTGTCTCTTCAGGGCAGAAACTTGCCCTTGGTGACCCTTTTCAACAGACCAATCAACTGATAATTACAGCTGAGTGCCTTCCTAAGCACATATCAATGAATTTCCTTTGATAGGTTAATTTTTGATGATTTGGTTTCAGCAGAAATTTCAAAAGAATTCACTCAGTTGAGTTCTAAGCTCTAAGCACCTGCATTTAAGCCACATTAATTACCCTAACCTAAACATTTCTTGACCATTTACCTGGTAAAATGAAGAAAGAGCCGTAATCACTGTCTACTGGTTTGCAAAACCGACAACAGTCCTGCATATAGGAGGGAAATCCGAACGTTGCCGTCTATAATCAGGCTACTGTCCTATTTCCAGTTGTCTATAGAGGCTCAGTGCCCTGAAAGTAAACAGTATGAACTCTGTTTCACCCTCACCCTGTCTGCTCATCTGCCAGGATCATCACTCTGTTTTTCTCTCCCCTCTTCTATGGTTTCCAAATCTTTTGTCATTGAAAAAATTATTTGGAACTATTTTAAGGAAAAATTACAGTGAAGAAGAAAGATTAGGAAGTATTGAATCTATTCTACCCAAACCTCTTTAAGAGATTTAGTTTTCAAATTAGGATTTAACCTTTCTGGTTTTTTTTGTGAACCAATTTTTTAGAAGTACAGATCTGACAGAAAGGAGAATACTTCTTTATTCACAATTTCTTTTTAAATACAGCCCCCACCCAAACCCAAACTGCAAGTATCTAAATAAATAATTGATAAAAAGGTAATTCTGTCTTATCAATATTTTTAGAAACAGCTTTTATTACATTTATACATATACACTTCAGCCCTTTTAGAAAGTACAAAATAAATCCAATAGAAAGTTCTCACTGAAGTAAGTTACAAGTTATATAAACCGACTGTATATGTACTGACCATGTAGACAATATGTGTTGGTAAAAGTGTGCCAAGTCAGTAGAGTGCCTTTTTTTTGTTATTCATTAAAAATTAAAATGTTTGCAAGCATCTACAATATGTACAGTTTATGCATGGACAGTCCAAAATAAAAAAAAAAGATCCATATGACCGTTAATTAATCATCAAGAATAGGTTGATGATGTTGATGAGTTTGAACATGTGTCATGTCACGTTGACATCATGTCTTAAGGTTTGCACATAGCGGCTAAATTTTGTAGGCAGATTGTCCACAGGATAAACCGTCGGTCCCGTTTTCATGGTGGGTGGCCCGTTCAGAAGGCTCCAGTGACACGTTCTGACCACTTCTACCAGAAAGATCTTTAGCAGGACTTTGGCACAACTCCTTTCCTACGCACATCCTGGAGCCTCCTCCGAAAGGGATGTACTGAAACTTGGAGGCGTCTCCATGGTGGCTCGCCATAAAACGTTCTGGTTGGAAGTCGCCCTTGTTAGAGAAGATTTCCGCCACATCGTGGGTGTCACAGATACTGTAGACAACGTTCCAGCCTTTGGGAATTTGATAACCCTGAAACGGGAATAGCAAAGTGGTGATTTGGTGTTGCGATGAGTGTTAAAATTTGATCATTTTGTAGATGGAGATTTTTTTCACCTACACCGAGTTTGAATGTCTTGAGGGCCACCCTGAAGCCTCCTGGAACAGGAGGATTCATCCGCAGAGTCTCCTTAATGACGCAGCTGGTATATTTTAGCTGCTCTAAGGCCTCAACACTCAGACTCCGCAGGTCCAGGCCCTGTCCTTCCTGATGAGACATAGAGGGAGCGTTGCATTACAACCAGTGGAGGCTTCACCTTGACAAAATCTGCTACGAAGCTTTTACTGACCTTGTCGATCAGTTCTTGTCTCAGTTTGTCCAACACGTCAGGGTTAAGGCCTAGGAACATGATCAGAGATGTGGCTGTACTGGCTGTGGTTTCATGGCCACCAAACAGTAGCTCTGTAGCAGACTCTTTAAGGGCCTAAATACACACACAAAAAAAGGAAAGAAAAATGGAGTCAACATCAATGTCAACGGGCTCTTAGGGGCACAGGTTCTATAATATTTTATGGACTGGAAAATATTTTTTTTTTACCTGCATGCTCAACATGTGTCCACTTTTTTTACTGCTGTCAATGAGCTGTTGCAGAGCGTCTCTGGACTCGCTGTTTGACTCTTGCAACTTTCTCTTGATGTTTTCTTCTATTTTAGCATGGATAAAGTTCCTCGCCTTCAAACCCTGCAGGAGAAGAATCTCAAGCATCAGTGTTATCTTTCTACTTTGCTCACTGCTTTGTAAAGCAGCTTTCCTTTGATGTTCAAGCAGCTGTACATCCGATATAAAGAGTCTCGCATTCTTACCCTGTACAGTCCACTGAAAGGCACATCAATTGGCAAAGAGAACAAGTTCTTTATCATCTCCTCGAAAGCTTCCACCAGCTGCTGCTCATCCGTTTTGATCTGCTCCAGCTCAAAACCCAGGAGGAGCCGCATGGCGATACGGAACATCAGACGCTTAATCTCGGGGTAGACCAGTACGCAGGAGTCCTTGGCCAGCCACTCCTGGACTACGGCTTGCACCTCCTCCTGCATGGCAGGTATGTAGAGCTCCAGAGCCTCTCTGGAGAAGGCCTGCATGATAGCCTGAAGAAGAAGAAAAAAACAGTGCCAAGTAGAATAACCTCTGCTGGTGCCTATCTCCAGCAATCTTAGGGCGAAGGCAGAGATACACCCTGGACAGGTCGCCAGTCCATTGCAGGGCACACACACCATTCACTCACACATTCACTCTCTATGGACAATTTAGAGTCTCCAATTAACCTGGCATGTTTTTGGACTGTGGGAGGAAGCCGGAGTACCCGGTGGGAACCCCACGCACACACAGGGAGAACACGCAAACTCCGCACAGAAAGGCCGGCAGCACCGGGAAGCAAACCAACGACCTTCTTGCTGTGAGGCAACAGCGCTAACCGCTGCACCACCGTGTGGGCCCCTAGAATAACCTCAAAATGAGTAATTTAAAAAAAAAAAAAAGATACATTCTATACAAAAAAGGTAGCATTCAAAGAATGCCTTGTTTATGTTTTTTTTTTTTTAAACCTTTTAAATTTGCAACCCAAAAACACTACAAAAAAAGGTATTTGTGACTATGAATCCAAAAATATTTCTATCGCGTTTTAACCCACCTTTTTTTTGGTTTTGTGTTGAGCACCATGCACGTTGGACAGCGTGTCGGGGCCGAGGATCGTGCGCACGGAGGCGGGCCACTGCACGGCCACCAGCCTGTGCTCGCCCAGCAGGATGTGTCTGACGTTGGCCGCTCCGGTAACGCGCACCGTCGGGTTCCCGAAGAGGTGCGTGCGGTAAATGTAGCCGTACTTCTGGCGCTTCATGCGCAGAAATTTCCTTCTCTGAGCCAATGAACCACAAAAAAAAAAAAGAAAACAGTAAACGACGAGGCATGTTTGTCAGGTGAAAACATCACAATCTCCTATTTTGGTCATCTAGGGGTCATGATAGACGCAGTTATCTTTAGATTGCAATTTAAGAATGCAAATAAACAGCGCGTAAACTCAAGAGAAGAAATTAGACAGGTTTAGAACGACTAAACAAAAAAAGAGTAATTGCACATGCATCAATTCACACGTTGTAGTGTTTTACCTGCAGGATAAGCTGCAGCGTTTCGCCAATGAAGGGCAAGCCCATGGATCCCGGGGGCAGGGGACTGGGGCAAGCCGCGTCTTTGCCTCGGATCATGTAAACCTCCCACAATTTAACCGTCACCAAAAATAACAAGAAAGGTAACACGATGGTACACAGAAAAGTGGCCAGCAGCGCGCTCAGAGCCATGGCGCGTCGTCCGCAACTGCTCGTCGAGGGCTTTTACGCGCGTTTGGGGCCGCGGTCGGTCGATCACCTTCTCCTCCCTCAGATCAAATTAGTTCACTCAAAGTTCATCTTTAATTGTGGGTGTCGCACGACCCCGCCCCCGGCCCCGAGCCCACTGGCTGACTCCTTTCGCCATTTGTTCCCGGAGCCGCATCCTTTACCTACTGTTGCACTCAGACGACCCAAAGCAGATTTCACTAAGAAGGCGACGATCAGCCAAAACAATGGAAGAACGTCCCAAGACACTTTTGTTGGCAACAGAGCATCTAGTTTACACACTCGTTATCGCAGCTTTAAGCCCATTGGCTGGATCGGCGATCGTGCCGGCGGGGCGGCCTGCATACAAGAGGAAAAGCTTCTAAGTGGCTCATTTTCAGCGGCCTAACTAAATGGAAAACAGGCTCAAAGAATGCCTTAATCCGTCTTCCTGTGGCTTCCACTGCTGTCAATCACGGTTAACGCTCCAGCACCAGCTTTGGGGTGTTGATCCCTTGAACTCTTCGCTCATTTAGTGCAATTGAAAGTCGGATCTTTATTTTAATATTTCAACAAAACACAAGCCAATCATTGCCGTTGGTCAGTCCGTTGCAGATTTGTTGGATAATCTAATCTCCAATCTGACTTAAACGTGCTTCTTTTTTCCTCTGCGCACCGCCGCGTGTGTTAGATAAAAGGGTTCAAACTTTAGTCATCAAGGATGCAAACTCAGACACAAGGTCATTCTGGGCCGGGCGACCTCACCTGAAAAACAAACACCCCAGAGTGTTTGTGCGTCTGTGTGTTCATTTGCACACATACAGTATGTGTGCGTTTTTACGGCTTTAATGTGGCTGCAGGGTGAACAGTAGCTCTTCATCCATGTTTTGTCATCTTTTGTTCCATTTAGGTTTGTCAGTGTCTTAAATTAATACATAAAACACCCAGATTATGAACTCATAAATGGTGACACACACACACACACACACACACAGACACACACACACACATACACACACACACACAAACACAAAGAATGCACTGTCAGCACAAGTTAGAACAGCTCCTGTGTTGGCTGACTTGTTTGCGACCCTGACATCTCAGTGAACTCTGCATGTAACCAAGTTCACCAGAGGAAGGGAAGGAGAACTATCTATTTATCTATCTATAAAAGCAGCTTTATCACTCTAACACCTTTCTGTCAGCAAGTGAATGTGCAAATGTTCTTATTATGTTTATATGTGCCAATGTGTTTCTTAAATTCATAGAATTCCCTCTATGGGGATGGATAATTTAATATTTACACCTGCACCGAGTTTGAGTAAACCGGCGACGTTATAGATTGATTATATAAAAATCTAACTAGGAACTAGAATGCTTAACTTTTAACACTGACTGCTTCAGTACTCCGTAAAACTCCTCCTAAATGAATACACATCCCCAAACCACACACATTTTTCTTTGTTTGTCCAGTGTTGTAAAGGCTAAGGGAGCAAATTTAAATAATTTACTTATACCATTAAATGCAGAGTTCTTGTCACTTTTGGAAGAAACCAACACTGATCCTGCTCTAGTAATCCTTGGAATGCAAAATTAGTGATCAGGAACACCTGTCCACATACTGTATTTCTTAACATTACAACACATTATATCTCAGTGGGTGACTGGCTGGTCCTTTTTAATCAAAAATAGTATTATGAACCTCTCACAGCTCTAAAATGTACATACAAGCCTTAAACTGAATTTCTCAGAAAATATATATACTGTACAAATGCACTGCAAGAAGTAAATAAAACTTAAAAATGTACATTTTCTATAGAAGTCTTGCAATCAAAAATTTTAAAAAGGAAAATGAATAAAAAGTTATTTAGTGTCATTACTAAAGGTGAACTCGGACAGAGCAACGGGTCAGACTGTGTGAATGTTGGACAATAAAACTGATTCTAATGTGGCCCTTCCGCACTTCCTCCTTTTGTCTGCTGCATTGTTGCAGGGAATGTTTATTACCTTGTCCTGATGTTTGATCTTGCCACTAGCAGGACACTTAGCACTAATGGCTACACGCAGGAAGGAAATGCAGACCCCACTTCTGCTCGGTGAATTAACACAGGAATGTCACAGGTAAAACTGGGACAATAATATTTTTTGAAAAAAAAAACAACAAAAACAAAAAAACAAACCAAAACAAAACACTGTTAAGAAGATTTACTGTTGTTTTTCTAATACCAGATGACACACAAATCAGCTCAATTTTACTTTTTCCCTCCTAATATAGCATTGTGTTACAGTCAAAATTGTGTCTGTCAGCACTAGGGTCCTTAGCAGTGATAAGAAAAACTCTATTTTAAGAGTAAGATTACTCAAATGATCCCTGAACGTCTACAGTGACAGACTAGAGACTGTCTTCTCTTCATTGGCGTCAACCAGCATGTCAGGTTAAAAGTAAACCGTAAGTGCTTATTCTTAAATAGTTTCATCATGTGCTGCGTATAATTTCATAAAAAATTTATTGTGTCCAAAGTGCAGTTATTTTGGAAAGAATGACAGTAACCGAGAAAGAAGAAGCACTTATAGAGATAGTTGAGCTAAGTTTACAGCACCAGGAAACTAAACATTTAGTGCAGTTTCCAGAAATAAAAGATCACTTCAAATTTCCCTCGCCTTCTTATACTTGTGACAACAGGGATTCCTGCATTCAAACACTGACCCGGGTCAAGGGTTCACTGCAATTTTGTGGTCGGACACATCAGAGCACTGAGAGGTGATAAACAACATCGAGTACAATTCTGCAAATGATGCTTCCACTTTAGGAAATTTATATTCGAGTTTTGTCTGGAAATGTGATTTCCTTTTGAGTTTTTTCCTATACTCACGGGCACGAGAACTAAGTCTATAATCATCTCATGGACATTTAAAAAAAAACAACTGAAATCCATTTTCTAACAATACAGTTACCGTAATATTAGTGACAGAAGGTGAAATACCTGGCTCTAGCAGAACCCTGCAACCCTAGTGTGTATAAAGCAGGTACGAATGGATGGATAAAAGAAAGTCCATTGTCTGAGGCTAATAATTTATTAGTTTTTTTCTCTTTTTGTTCTATGGTGAGCTCCAGGACTTCAATGAAAAATTGAAGGCTTACTTTTTTCTGGCAATTGACCATTGAAAAATCTTGGGACATTGATTTAAAAAACAAGCAGAAGTCACTGTTGAACCAATATTTATTACAGCACAGAAAAGTTGTTCCTCAATGAGCACAAAGATTAAGAAGAAAACAAGCATTCCTTTTCCTTTAGAAATTAGTGCACTCTTGGATTTCTTTTAAATAATTTTTTTAAATTTTCCTTTATTATTAAAACTATCAAGCACTGTCCCATTTTGCCAGACGGTAACTGAATCTTGATAATAATTAAAGGACAATGACATACTAAAGTGTATTTTGGACGCCATTTACTACAGCATATTACATGTTGTAAAAAGCACAACACTTCCCAACTATTTAGTCAAATTACTTTAGGAGAATCCTAATAAGAAAGGTAGATAGTTTAAGGTACATTATACTAATATTCTTTGTCTAGTCTTTTACAAATGATGACAAACAGCATGAACTAAAGCAAACTAGATTTAAAGTTTTTTTTCAAATACGTTTTTAAAAGATAACAACACTACTTTGACTTAGACCTTCAAAGTTGTAGTTGCACCATTCAGGATCTGGGATTTTAAAGAACCGCTGCCAGACAGGTTTATCGTAACACCTGGTTTTACAAATGCAGAGAAAGTAGCTTTGTGCATCGCTGTGCTTATCAAACTACGCTTATTCACAAACAAACAATTTACAAACTCTGATTATGTATTTACATTAAGGTTTGGCAAGGATGCATGCCAACAATCTACAATATTATTTTAAGCAAAAAAAAAAAGTTGTTGTAACAATTTATTTACAAAATGTACATTTTGTACATGTACAGAGACATTTACATTTACAATGTTAGTTTTAAAAGGCAAAATGATCTGAATGTGGTGAAAATCAAAACTACTGTGCAAAAACCCTTAGTGAAACTGGTGGACTGATTAAAAAACAACAAAAAAATCAGTAATAACATAGGCATCGAGTCAAATTCATTATTGCAAAATAGAGATGTGTCAGATATTCCTGTTTCAGTCAATATTTTAATAAAATCAAAAAATGTCTATTTGATAAGAGGATTTGAAAAAATTTTAATAGGAAAATAAATGGCAACTTCCATGCCTAAATAAACAAATCGTTTTTATCATGCTCAACACAGTATAAGTATTATTGGAGGAGCAAACACCATATTTGCAGGTGAATTTTCATTGCCTCCAACCTTGAATTAAAAAAAAGATATCTTTACTCTCATTTATTGTTAAATCCACTATATTTCATTATACTGCGATATCTAACGTTAACCATTTCCGACCTAGTACTGAGAAAACATGA
>CAAE01010162.1:0-10951 GCA_000180735.1 Tetraodon nigroviridis | reverse complement strand
AAGAAGAAATGCATATGACGCAGCTGTCAAGTTAAAAGCAGTCGAGCTGGCTTTCAGTGACTTTTACCGTTTTTTTTAACCAGCCCTGTTATTGCTGTGCTACCGTATTCCTGCTGTGTTACTGCCGCGTCACAGGCACTGTTTGGAAAGAAAAGCTAAGGTATATTCTTAAAACTTTGAAAACTCTCTCTGTGTACCGTCTTTCTTTGTAAATATGTTTACATGTTTTAATGTGGGCACATGCGGCTTATATACAGGTGCGGCTTGTGTATGTACAAAATCGGTTTTCCTCTAAAAATGTAGTGGGTGCGGCTTATAATCAGGTGCGCTCTATAGTCCGGAATTTACGGTATGTCTCACAGCTCGCCTGGGAATGCTATGGGATTCCCCTGGAAGAGCAAGGAAGTAGCGGGGGGGAAATCTGGTCTTCCCTGCTTAGACTGCTGCCCCCGCGACCCGACCCCGGATAAGCGTAAGAAAATGGATGGATGGATAGATGGATGCCTCAGCCATATAAGAAAGAGAAAAGCAACAATGTCATTCATATCAAAAAGGCCAACTATCTGTTGAATACTTGAATCTGATATTTTATTATCTTGTCAGTGCAGAGGGGTTTTAAGTTTAAAATAAGCATTGGGTCTTTGAAAAGAAAAAGTACTCTGCAATAGAGGGTAAGCAAAATTTTTAATGTTCAAAACATTGCAAATTAAAAACAGAACTAAAAAGATAACTGATTAAGTACTTTTCCACTAAGGTAGTATCAATACAATTTTTCTGACTTTGAGGAACTCTGTTTTTCTGTGGCCAGAAAGGTGGGAATTTAGGTGGTCAGCATTAAAAAAACTTATCAGGTCTTTAGCTGTGGAAATTGCAGATAGATCGTTGCTAGCTCGTAATTTTTATGGGTAAAACAAAATGTATGAGAATAAATATGGCACACAAATTTAGGGAAGTTATGGTCATTGCATTTGTACACATAAGTAAAGAAAAATATATTTTTATACTTGCAGCCAAATTGGAAAATAAAATTTATTGTACTGTTAAATTACCAATGTTTCCCCTTTATAGTTCTCTAAAATAACAAAATTGCTCTTTCTTCTTCTAACAGACCCAATTATTTTTGACATACTGCTATAGATATATACATTTATTATTTTTTTCCTAGGTTTATTTCTGGATGGCTTGGCTTTATGGGTGCTAGCCTTAAAGAATACAGGCACATTTACTTATTTCAAAATGTCATGAAGATTATATCTAATATTTAGTTTGTGCAGAATTCAATTTCCCCTCAAATAATTAGAACAATATTAAAATATCAGAAAACAGGTAACTACCACCTAAGAGTGTCAGAAGAACCAAAAGCATGGAGTCAAAACATAAGCATGCGTTTTGTCTTTTTTCTGTCTGCACAGTAGCAGCACAATAACAACCAGGAATACTTACCGACATTGATCCGTGGTCATTGTTGTTATTCTGAGTCACCCACAAACAACCACATTGAAAAGAAAGGAGAAAAAAGAGGAAAGGACAAAAAGTCAACTAGAATTCTTGATTTGGTGGGTTTTTAAAAGTTTAAATCATTAATGCATCAAAAGCTGCCTGAAAGATATCTACTACATAATGGTTTAAAACACGGGTTGTGGTTAGGAGGTAAGGAAGTGTCTGTGAAGGTGGGAAATAAACAGGCTGTGGCTGTCAGCCATTTGGGCGACAAACACATAAAAACCGTCCCAATCTATTAATTACAAATGTGTCTTGTTGAAGATGATGTCAAAATTCAAAACTTGCACGTCAGTCATGGAATAGTTGCCAAGCATTACATGAACTCTCACACACACAGACACAGACACACGGACATGGATGGACATGGATGGACATGGACATGGACATGGACACGGACACGGACACGGACAAACACACACACACACACACACACACACACACACACACACACAAACACACATATACTTTTCATTTTCATACAAAAGACTGGAAAAGAATGCATATGAAAAACACTAGATGGCACTTCAAAGAAACAAATAAAGATGTGGAATCAACAGAGTTAGATGAGTCTTCATCAAGACAAAAAATAAACCATCAAAACTTTTACAAAGATATTAATCAGACTCACTGGAAGGTGAGTGAAGACCTGGAAAGTGGAACGCAAAAAGTTGATGAGGTCCATCAAGTATCCGGAGGCACGGCCATCGGACTCAGCCATGTTCCATTCATAGTCTGCCAGTTGGATGAATTCATCAATTTTTTGGTTAAGCTTGGTGTAAATCTCCCCCTCTGCAGCATGACAAGCGTCCTTAAAAAAAAAAAAAAAAAAAATTAAGCTTCTAAATGCAGTTTTAGGGACACGTGTACCATACCAATAATGATAACTTGGTTTTTAAAATGATTGTTTTTATGTTCACAGTGGTTTATTTTGATGTGATACTCTATTTGTTGTTTTGTCAGCCAGGAATCATAATCATGAAGATAGCTTAAGACAGCATAAATTCAACTAGTGTGAGTTAAGGATGCAGAGGATGTTAGATGGAAAGCTGATTAACTGTAGCAACCCCTAAAGAGAGCAGCCAAAACTGAAAAATAAAGGCCGGAGTCAAGTTAACCTGATATGTTTCAATTAAAAGAAAAAAAAAGTCTCACAAGCCCTAGGACATTTTAAATTATTCTAGATTTTTGAACATATACCTTTGTAATATAAACAGTGTTGTGCGATGAGGCTCATAGCTGATGAGGGACTGACGTCATCGCAATCAGACTCATAAACATATAAACCTTACAGACCATCTTTATAAAATTTGATTGGCAGCAGTTAACCGGTTATGTTTTAAGTCTCACGTCAGCATTCTTTAGACATAAAAACTGTAGCACAAATGCTCCCAACGCAAGCCTCCAGAACATCTTGTCAGGCTGCAAGATCGCGCTTTTACAGGGGCGCTATAGAGTGTGTCACAATCAGGTCTTAAGAAAGCTGGCCAACGTGCTAGAGGAGTGTCAACAGGGTAGCAAAGCACCACCACAAGCCAAGGTCCACACCACTTTTGTTGACCTTGACAGGCAGCTCCAGTTCCCCACGGAGATCACCACCACATCTCTCAGACCTGACATAGTTGTGTGGTCAAGCAAGGCAAGAGCTGTGCTCCTCATCAAGCTTACAGTATTGCTGAAAGAGGGGATTGAGGCTGCTTTCGAACGTAAGACGACCCAGTCCTCACCACCTCAGGTAGAAAGGAGCAAAAAGCAGAGTCCAAGAAACCAGCCAGAAGGAATAAGATCAAGTGGCCATAGTCAAACGAAGTAGAGGCGTGTCGCACATTGGATGCAGACCTGATCAAGACCCTATGGAAAGCACTGCGTGGAGGGATTGAGTCTGAGCCTAACATAATTGGGGACAGCATATACCTGACCTGTAAGAACAGGTTTGGCAAGATTGTCCCGAGACAGAGGATCGCCCTAAGAGAGAGGGAAAGAAGAGAAAATGAAATCCTCCAGCTGGTGCAAAAACGTCAGCAACTCCGTAAAACCTGGAGGAAGGCAACCCACGCAGAGAAAGAGGGGCTGAGAGTCCTGTAGGAGGAGATCAGGAAATGGCTAGGTGGGTTTGGCAGAGCTGAATGCATTCGCAAGTGCAACAAGCGGAGGTCAAAAAAAAAAAAGCGGACCAGCTTCTTTAAGGTTTCCTTTAAGCATGAGAGCTGCTGAAGGAAAAGAACAGCGGCGAGATTGAAATCACCAGGGAGCAACTGGAACAGCATGTCAGAGAGCAGTATAGTGATCAGCAAGGGAGTGTTCCCTTAGGAACATCAGGATACCTCGACCCGTACTGCCGTCTGCTGAATTTAGCATCCTGCCCCCTAAGCTCAGCAAGGTCAGGCAAATCTTAGAGAAGGCAAGGTCCTCTTCTGCAGCAGGCCCCAAGCTCTATAAGAACTGCCTCGAGGTACTAGAGCGGTTAGGGTACCTAATGACAACTGCCTGGAAAACGCAATTCATTCCATCTCAGTGGCAAAGAGCAGTAGCAGTGTTCATTCCTAAGGAGCCAAAACACCAAAGACCTTGGCCAGTTCTGTAACATTGCTCTACTGAATGTAGAAGGCAAGGTCTTCTTCTCAGTACTAGCTAAAAGGATGACCAACTATCTGCTTGGGAACGGCTACATCAAAACCAGCTGCCAGAAGGCAGGAGTCCCAGGGTTCCCAGGATGCGTAGAGCATTCCACGATGATCTGGGACCAGATCCAGAGGGTTAAGCAAGAGAAGACGGACCTGTACGTCATCTGGCTTGATCTTGCCAACACGTACGGATGGGTCCCTCATCAGCTGATCAACTACGCCATGGACTTCTCCCGCATGCCTATCGTAGCACAGTACTTCAACAACCTGCAGGTGTGCTTTTCCCTCCATGACTTCACCACTGCGTGGCAGCGAATTGAAGTAGTAATCACAATGGTGTGTGCTATCTCTCCAAAACCGTTTGTAGCAGCGTTTGAAATAATCCTCATCGGTGTGAGGAAAATGGTTGGGGGGATCAAACTGCCATCTGGTCAGAGGCTTCCCCCACTGAGGAGCTACATTGACGATGTCACCAGTTGCCACTGCAGTCATTAAAACTGGGCTACATGCAGGAGCAGACCAGGTTGGTCCTTGAGCTAAGGGGGTCCATAGACGAGGCGGCCAGGAATGCAAACGCTAAGGTTCTGACTGTTCGCAAGACCGAGGTCAACCAAGCTGTCAGCCAACTGCACCAGGAGATCACGGGCACAGCACAGGTAAGGAGAGCAGGTCTAGAATGGGGAGAGGTACTGCACTTCAGGTCCAAGGCCAACCGCAAGGAAAGGAAGGATATGGTGCTGGCGGAGGTGACAAGGATGGAGGAAGATCGTTACAAGATCAAGGCGGTGTTGCAGGGTCGGCAAGGAAACGACAACCTGGGAGGGAATTGCAAGCAGGAACATCAGTTGGACAGACATGTGAAAGATCCCACAGGCAGGGCTCAGCTTCCTCATCTACACGCTTCCCTGCAATCGGAACCTCCACCAGTGGTTCGGGAGAATTAAAGGGGCGAAACGTCAATGAATGGTGGTTTCTGGCCGATGACCCTGCAGCTGATGACCCTGCGGCTGACCCATGGGCACCGGAGGAGGTGCGACAGGCAGCAATGCCCAGCAGGTGACAACATCTTCCTGTACAACCCTTTCATTTTCTATTTTTTTTTAAATAGACAGGTGAGGTCGTGCTGTTTTGTACCTTGGCTGAACAACCCCCTTTATCGCACACAGCATAGTGAATAACAGTGTTTAGTTATTCACTATATAGTACTAGTTGTAAATCGGCATACGTTATGTAGTAAATATTAGCTGCCATTTGCAATTTTCATCAGAAGTAAGCATAACCATTTATGATTTGTAGGAGATATTAAATGTCATTTGTGATAATGATAATCATCAGAATCAGGTACAACTGTATATGATTGTATAATTACATGAAGAGTGTATTTGTGTCTAGTATATGAGACTAAAGGCATGGCCACCTGTGACCTTGGCAGTGTCACATGACTTTTGCATCACTGTCAGATACGCCTACTGGGTGCGGTCAGGTATTAAAAGGTCTGGATGCGGAAGAGACGGGGCTCTTCCTCGTCGGACACCGTGGGGTCATCATGACCTTGTGTGTTTGGATGCTGAAGAGTCCACAATTGTGAAATAAATCTTGCTTCTCGGATCTGTTCTTCTGTTTGACTCCACGTCCGAACCGGGAAAATGACTACAGTTGGCACCCCAGATGGGACCTGCTCCAGAGAGAGCGGAGGCGTGGAGGCCGAGCGATTGGTAAGCAGAATTCCTTCCCTTTGCCACAACACTCAGCCTGGGCGCCCAAATATCATAGATTTTGGTGAGCACTGCCTGTTTGATCAAAAGTGCGTTTTGTGGTGAAGGGTTGGATGCTGCACTAAATTTCTATTTCAAAAAGGGAAAAAGAAAGGAGTGCAGTAGATGAGGGATCTGGGAAGCAAGTGTGCTCACTTTGGAGAAGGGGCACGAGGTTCGAGGTTGTGTGTATCTTTGTATTCTGTGCTTTTGAATTTTGTGAAGAGGGTGAGCGGTTTGGGATCCTGGGTTTTAGAAGTTTGTGAAAAAGTGTGTGAGTTCTGGGCTTCTGTGTTGCAGAAGTTTGTGAAAAAGTGTGTGAGTTCTGGGGTTCTGTGTTGCAGAAGTTTGTGAAAAAGTGTGTGAGTTCTGGGCTTCTGTGTTGCAGAAGTTTGTGAAAAAGTGTGTGAGTTCTGGGGTTCTGTGTTGCAGTTGGACAGACATGTGAAAAATCCCACAGGCAGGGCTCAGCTTCCTCATCTACACGCTTCCCTGCAATCGGAACCTCCACCAGTGGTTCGGGAGAATTAAAGGGGCGAAACGTCGATGAATGGTGGTTTCTGGCCGATGACCCTGCAGCTGATGACCCTGCGGCTGACCCATGGGCACCGGAGGAGGTGCGACAGGCAGCAATGCCCAGCAGGTGACAACATCTTCCTGTACAACCCTTTCATTTTCTATTTTTTTTTAAATAGACAGGTGAGGTTGTGCTGTTTTGTACCTTGGCTGAACAACCCCCTTTATCGCACACAGCATAGTGAATAACAGTGTTTAGTTATTCACTATATAGTACTAGTTGTAAATCGGCATACGTTACCTAATTGCACAAGTGAAGGAAAAAGACCCCGTTTCTGTAAATTATTGGGATTTGTTCCTTGATTTTCTGCAGCAAAAGTTTGTGCTGCTTCAATACTCAATATTTCTAGCCACTTTTCCCCAGTGTCTTTAGAGTCTCATTCAGAAACAGTGGAGAATACAACCAAACTTTTATTATAGCTGTGATTCAATCCAAAACGTTAGCCAATGTAAGTCATCTGGAAGCTACAAATGAAAAAAAAACTTTTTTTTTCCTTTGTTCGATTAAGCTACACAAAAAAGCAATGTAATGTACAAATCTTTACCTTGAATGTGGACAAGCCATAAAGTCTTGTGGTGTGCACAGTTTCAGGGGAGACATTGGTGATGTTTGTTATGAAATCCTCAAGATACCTACAGGCCTGTTCCAGGTGGGTGGTATTAATGATGATCTGCACCAACTACAGCAAAAAAAAAATTGTTGTGAATAATTCTCCGTGAAGCTGTACATGCAGAAAAATAAATGCATTTGTTTGTACCTCAGTTAACCCCACATGGGGGTTTCTTGATGAGGTTCTGCAAACAGCTGCTGAGTGTTCTTGTCAGTAGCAGATTGGTAGATTTTCGCAACATGTCGTCAATCTCTGTTGAACTTATATCACAACATTTATGATTAGGGGTGGGACAATACAGTCAGATCCAGCCTTATATTACTACTGTCTGCCTGGATGGGAACGACGAGTGAGTCAGACCAACCTGCGGTGCAGCGTTTCAGAGAATTTGAGGCTGGCATAAATGAACTCTTTGACCTGAGTATAGATCTGTGGAACAGACTGGGACATTGGCAGCTTCTTTGGAAAATCCTGCTACTCGCAAGCACATACAGGAAGAGACAGAATTAGACGTCTAATTTTGTGTTTAAATTTTAATTTCAAGCCTTTTTCTGATTAATCATTTTACTACTTTACAATGCATTTTAAAACACAGAATAAAACTCTTATTTTACAGTATGGTGGTGATTCCCCCCCCCGCCCACTTTCCTTATTTTTAATGAAGATAAAGGAGTTACATTGGAGCAAAAGTTGTGTGTCGCCGATATTACCAATGACTCATGAATATACATTTCTATATGTAGGTTTAACTAATAAACACTTGAATGAGATGTTATATATGTTCCTAAAGTGTATGATATTTAAATCTGTTACCTTTTCTATTTTAGCATCATGGAAGGGAAAGCGACTGGTCACCAGTTTGTACTCCTCCTCAGTCTCAACTGGAATGGGACTGTAGTTGTCCAATTCAAAAATCTCCCTGTGGAAATTAAACTAATTTTATGTTTGAGCACATTCTGTTTCTAAAATGAAACCCCTGAATAGTATCAAACATATAGTTTGTTGAGCTTTATATTTTGCATAAGACTGTCTGGTATTACTAAGCCTAAACATTTGATATTTCAGGACATTATTGCTATATTGCAAAGACAAAGTTATTCATTTCTGTTCAGTGATATTGTGGGAAGGCATATTTAAAGAACAGCACATCAGAACCAGGCTGAGACTTGCTTGTTTCAGCTGGGTTTATCAATACAATATGCCAATCTAAATGATTTATGGTAATATCTATTGAAAACTTAAAAGTGTGTTCCCCCTCTTTAATTTTCAATGTGACATAACGTAGCATTTGGGAACCAATCTAACACCAAAGATCTCTTTTTACTTTTATGGCTGAATGATAAACAGTATATATACCAACACTCCTACCTGAAAACCAGTGACCACTTCTTCAGTAGAGTCTCACTGTACTGGTCTCTGACTTCAAACAGCAAGTCAAAGAGTCGGTTCACTGGGAAACCATAACCCTGCACACACATACAACAGTTAAAAACACGCCAACTAGCATATTTTTGTAGCATAGTCTTTTAAAAATGCAAAATCTCAACCTGTAGTGTGTCAGCAAATATGACAATAAGGTTCTTCAACTCCAGGACCAAGTCTGGATCGTCACAGTATGACTGAAAAAAAAAACCCCAGAATAATGAAAATACACACTACGTTGAAAAAAGCAAGACAATCAAGGTATCCTGTCACAAATCTAATTCTGATTTTTGCTAATTGAATTGAAATGTTTATTTACTGGTTGAGGGTAAGGTCTCTCATCCAATGGTGCTCTGATTGGAAAAGGTTGGCTCAGTTTATATGAGTCTTGTAATTTATTCCAGTTAGTGGAAAAAACCCAAAACCAAAAACTAACAAGCAAACAAAAAAACAAGTGCATTTAACTGCAATTTTTGCACTGGACTGTTCCCATGATATTGAGGACCAAACATTTGAAATGGGAACCGAGGAGGGGTCTATGCTGTGTTTTGTGGGTGAAAACTTTAGTTTTAAATGGTTAAATTTGCTTGGTGTCGCCGTCTTTTTTAGTAATACATTATATTACTATTAATAAACAAAAATATGATGCACAGTAAATGACTATGATGATTTATGAATACCTAAATTGTCACAAGCTCGTTTTTTTTTTTTTTTTTACAGCTCTCAACTGGCTAATAGATTCAATATTGACATGAAGCATGAGACTCCTGGTGCCACTGCCCAGGAGAAGGCCCACAGGGGAGACCAGGGCTTTTGTTAGTCCTCTCACACCACACTGTGAGGGCCTCTCTTTGGTCTGTTAGCATAATCCTCTTGGTCATTTACAACCAACAAGAGCCCAGCAGTCACGAATATGCCATCTAAATCTTCTGTTATTGTTGCAATCTGTCTCCCATTAAGACCCCCAACAACCTGCTTAGTGACTGCATAAGTATGTCCTTTTTTTCTTCTAAATGATAGCCATAATCTGTTCTTGGATGCTTAGGTCTGACCCCCCCAAAGTGTTTATGTAATTATTAGGGCCCTTTTTTTCAAGATAAACAAATGGACAATATGCCCTTATTACCATTAACCTTTTTTTTTAAGTTATAATGGACTCCCTAGTTGCTCCATGTCCACAAGTGTGTCTGTTCTTGTACGCACTAGCAGAGTACAAAATATAATTTTTACCAAAAAATATTCCCCATTTTCTTTTCGCAAAACAACTTTGTTGTCTGCTAAATTTTTATGCAAGTTCTTTTTTTTTAATTTACATTTTTATCCCAAGTTTTAAAAATAGTTTGTCAAATGTATTAGTAGTTCACACACTTAAAAGCAAAACCCTTTTTTCACGAGATAATGAGTCTTCAAACTAAAAGATAAAAGTTAAACCAAAATTGGTTAAAAAATTTTGGTTTGATTTTATCTTAAAATTTTGTTGTGATGTTAATTAATAGACTGAGAAATATATTTCAGTCTAAAAAAGTCATTAGATAGACAGAAATATAGGTGGTACAACAAACTCTGTGTGTAAGTCTGTGTGCCTACAGAATGTGTGCGAAGAACAGCAATGATCTTGGACAAGGCCATGTTCCACAGTTCATCCGTGAACGCTCTGGTTACGAGCCCATGCGTTGCATGGAGGATGTGGTCCTCCACAACAAAGAACCTAACAATAATAAATAAATAAACAGATAAAACGAAATGTAAATTTGTTTTACAGGGTGAGACAATGGGACATTCATATTGCGAAATAATGTAAGAATTATCTTACCCAACAATTTGATTGAAGTATCTTGTATAGCCTTCTACTGTTTCATGCTGAAAACAAACAAACAAAAAAACGTCTTTTGTATGCTGCAGTATCATCATAACTGCTTTTCCTTCTCCCATATTGATCCCATTTCTTATTTTGCGTGATTTCAAAAATATTTTTTTTTGACTGATCACACTCAGTCCTTTTTAGGGGGTTTTTTAGGGAGTCACTTTACCATGTGCAATGGTAAAGTGTTTGCTTGTGTAAATACAAAGTATGCGGGACAATAGAAACATGACATGAATGGAATAGAATAGAGGCTTTAAAACATGTTACATAGTGAGTAAATATTTTAGAACATCAATACGCAACAACCCGTTTGCAATCTATGCATGTTTGAGTGCTATTGCTCACCATATTACCCTGCGGCTGCAATACAAGCCTTGCCTGTTTCTTCCTCTGCTTTCTGTAGTAGTTCTCAAATGTTTCTTTGTCACCCTGCAATAAAGAAAACATCACATACCTCAATTCGTAAGTGGACAGAAGCTGTGTTCACTTTCATTGATCCCTACAATGCACTAGAAGACAGTTTGAACTAAGACTGCCTCTCAAAGTCTAAAAGTCTTGAGACTTTGAGAAGAGTTTTTAGTTACCGACAAAACTCTGCAA
>CAAE01010154.1:11612-24193 GCA_000180735.1 Tetraodon nigroviridis | reverse complement strand
CCCTCAGACACCATCAGACACCATCAGACGCCATCGGACACCATCAGACGCCATCAGACAACCCCAGACACCTTCAGACGCCGTCGGACACCCTCAGACGCAATCAGACGCCATCAGACGCAATCAGACGCCATCAGACACAATCAATTGCCGTCAGACATCATCAGACGCGATCAGAAAACCTCAGACGCCATCAGACGCCATTGGACGCCCTCAGATGCCATCAAACGCCCTTGGACGCCCTCAAACACACCAAGACGTAATGCAACGGCATCTGACACCCTCAGACGCCATCAGAAATTCTCAGACGCCATCAAACATGCTCAGACGCCATAGCACACCCTCAGACATCAACAGACGCCATCAGGCGCCCTCAGACGCCATCAAACGCCATGGGACGCCGTGAGACGCGGTCAGACAACCTCAAACGCCATCAGATGCCGTCAAACGCCATGGGAAAAACTCAGACGCCCTCAGACGCCGTCAGACAACCTCAGACGCCCTCAGACACCGTCAGACAACCTCAAACGCCATCAGATGCCGTCAGACGCCGTCAGACATCATCAGACGCACTCAGACGCCTCAGACGCCATCAGACGCCATCAGAAAACCTCAGACGCAAACACACGCCATCAGACGCCATCGGACACCATCAGATGCCCTTGGACGCCACCAGACACCATCACACGCCCTCAGACGCCATCAGACGCCACCAGACGCCATCAGAGGCCACTAAACGCCATCAGACGCCATCAGACGCCCTCATACACGATCAGACGA
Organism: Tetraodon nigroviridis; assembly: GCA_000180735.1. Taxonomy (NCBI): domain Eukaryota; kingdom Metazoa; phylum Chordata; class Actinopteri; order Tetraodontiformes; family Tetraodontidae; genus Tetraodon; species Tetraodon nigroviridis. The sequence continues at coordinate 23,413 of CAAE01010154.1, read as the reverse complement.
ACCCGGACGCAATCAGACGCCATCAGGAAACCTCAGACGCCATCAGACGCAATCGGACACCATCAGATGCCCTTGGACGCCACCAGACACCATCAGACGCCCTCATACTCCCTCAGACGCCATCAGATGCCACCAGACGCCATCAGAGGCCACTAAACGCCATCAGACGCCATCAGAATATGTCAGAAGCCCTCAGACGCCATCAGACACCCACAGACGCCATTACACAACCTCAGACGCCCTCAGACGACCTCAGACGCGTCAGACGCCATCACACGATGTCAAACACCATCAGACGCCCTCAGACTCCCTCAGACGCCCTCAGACACCATCAGACACAATAGGACACACTCAATTGCCGTCAGACGCGATCAGAAAACCTCAGACGCACTCAAACACCATCAGACGCCAACAGACAACCTTAGACACCGTCAGAAGAAATCAGACGCCATCAGACGCAATGAGACGCCATCAGACCCCATCAGACACTCTTGGACGCCCTCAAACACCACCAGACGTAATGAGACGCCATCTGAAAACCTCAGATCGCCATCAGAAATCATCGGACACCATCAGACGCCCTTGGACGCCACCAGACTCCCTCCGACACCCTCAGATGACATCTGACACCCTCAGACGTCATCAGACACCCTCAGACGCCAAACCACACACTCAGACATCAAAAGACGCCCTCAGACGCCATCAGAGGCAATAAAACGCCCTCAGACGCCATCAGAAACGATCAGACACCATCAGACGGCATCAGCCGCCATCAGACACCATCAGACAACCTCAGATGGCCTCAGATTCTGTCAGACACCCTCAGACGCAATCAGAGGCCATAAAATACATTCAGACGCCATCAGAAACCATCAGAGACCATCAGACGACATCAGACGCCATCAGACGCCAAACCACACACTCAGACATCAAAAGACACCGTCAGAGGTCTCAGAAATCCTTAGACACCTCAGACGGCCTCAGATTCCGTCAGACACCCTCAGACACCCTCAGACGCAATCTGACAACCTCAGATGCCATCAGACAACCTCAGTCGCCATCAGACGCCATCAAACAACCTCAGACACCATCAGACAACCTCAGATGCCATCAGATGCCGTCAAACGCCATCACACGCACCAGACTCGATCAGACGCTATTAGACGACCTAAGATGCCATCAGACACAATCAGAAAACCTCAGATAACGTCAGACACCCTCATGCGCCGTCGGACAGCCTCAGACGCCATCAGACGCCATCAGACAACCTCAGACGCAATCAGAACCCCTCAGATGCCATCAAACGCCCTCAGAGACGATAGGACGCACTCGGCACTACCACACGCTAGCTACCACAGCTCAGACGGGCTGTGACGCTCTCAGACACGTTCATACAACCTCAGATGCCCTCAGACGCACTCAGACAACCTCAGACGCCCTCAGACGCAATCAAACGCCATAGGACGCCCTCAGAAACGATCGGACGCATTCGGTGCTACCACACGCTATCAGACGGCCTTTGACGCCCACAGACGCGCTCAGGCACCACCAGACGCCATCTGACACCTTCAGACGCCATCAGACAACCTCAGCCGCCATCAGACGCCATCACACAACCTCAGACGCCCTCAGACGCCCTCAGACGCCATCAGACGCCCTCAAACGCCCTCAAACGCTATCAGACGCCCTCAGACGGCATCAGACGGCATCAGATGGCCTCGGAAACCCTCAGACGCCATCAGACGCATCAGACGCACTCAGACGCACTCAGACGCCTCAGACGCCATCAGACGCCCTCAAACGCCCTCAAACGCTATCAGACGCCATCAGACACACCAGACTCGATCAGACGCACCCGGACGCAATTAGACGTCATCAGACGCCATCAGAGGTCACTAAACGTGATCAGACGCCATCAGAATATGTCAGAAGCCCTCAGACACCATCAGATGCCATCAGACAACCTCAGACGCCCTCAGACGCGTAAGACGCCATCAGACGCCTCAGACGCCATCAGACAACCTCAGACGCCATCAGACGCCATCAGGCAACCTCAGATGCCCTTGGACGCCTCAGACGCCATCAGACAACCTCAGACACCATCAGACAACTTTAGACGCCTTCAGACAACTTCAGACGCCATCTGACACCCTCAGACACCATCAGACGCCATCGGACGCCCTCGGACGACATCAGACGCCATCTGACACCCTCAGAGGCCCCTCAGACACGATCAGATGCACCCGAACGCAATCAGACGTCATCAGACGCCATCAGAAAACCTCAGACACCATCAGACGTCATCAGACGCCATCAGAAAACCTCAGACGCGTCAGACGCCATCAGACGCACTCAGACGCCTCAGACGCCTCAGACGCCATCAGACGCACTCAGACGCCTCAGACGCCTCAGACGCCTCAGACGCCATCAGACAACCTCAGACGCCATCAGACGCCATCAGAGGCCACTAAACGCTATCAGACGCCATCAGAAAATGTCAGAAGCCCTCAGACGCCATCAGACACCCTCAGACGCAAACAGACGCCATCAGACGCCACCAGACACCATCAGACGCCCTCATACGCCCTCAGAAGCAATCAGACGCCACCAGACGCCATCAGAATATGTCAGAAGCCCTCAGACGCCCTCAGAGACCCTCAGACGCCATCAGACGCCATCCGACGGCGTAAGACACGATCAGACGCACCCGGACGCCATCAGACACCATCAGACGCCATTAGAAAACCTAAGACAACAGCAGACACAATCAGAAGCCATCAGACGCCATCAGACGCCCTCAGAGACCCTCAGATGCTTTCAGACGCCATCCAACGCCAACGGATGCCCTCGGAGCGACTAAACGCCATCAGACGCCATCAGACAACCTGAGACGCCAACAGACGCCAACAGACGCCATCAGACATTTTCAGACGCCTTCAGACACAACCAGACGTAATGAGACGCCATCTGAGACCCTCAGACGCCACCAGATGCCATCAGAGGCCATCAGAATATGTCAGAAGCCCTCAGATGACATCAGACACCATCAGACGCCATCAGACGCCCTCAGACTCCCTCAAACGCCCTCAAACGCCATCAGACGCCATCAGACGCCATCAGACACCCTAAGACACCCTAAGACACCCTCAGACACCCTCAGACGCCATCAGACAATCTCAGATGCAATCAGACGCAATCAGACGCCATCAGACAACAACAGATGCCATCAGACACACCAGACTCGATCAGACGCACCCGGACGCAATTAGACGTCATCAGACGCCATCAGAGGTCACTAAACGTGATCAGACGCCATCAGAATATGTCAGAAGCCCTCAGACACCATCAGATGCCATCAGACAACCTCAGACGCCCTCAGACGCGTAAGACGCCATCAGACGCCTCAGACGCCATCAGACAACCTCAGACGCCATCAGACGCCATCAGGCAACCTCAGATGCCCTTGGACGCCTCAGACGCCATCAGACAACCTCAGACACCATCAGACAACTTTAGACGCCTTCAGACAACTTCAGACGCCATCTGACACCCTCAGACACCATCAGACGCCATCGGACGCCCTCGGACGACATCCAGACGCCATCTGACACCCTCAGAGTGTCAGAAGCCATCAGAAGATGTCAGAAGCCTTCAGACGCAATCAGACGCCATCAGACGCTACCAGACGCCATCAGACGCCGTCAGACGCCATCAGAAGCCGTCATACGCCGTCAGAAGCGATCAGAATACGTCAGACGCCATCAGACGACGTCAGAGGCCCTCAGACGCCATTAGACACCCTCAGACGCCATTAGACACCATCAGAAGCCATCAGTGACCATCAGAAGCTATCAGTGGCCATCAGATGCTATCGGATGCCATCGGAGGCGACTGGATGCCATCAGAGGCCATCAGACAACCTGAGACGCCAACAGACGCCATCAGACGCCATCAGACGCCATCGGACGCCGTCAGATGCCCTTGGACGCCACCAGACACCATCAGAATATGTCAGAAGCCCTCAGACGCCATCAGACACCATCAGACGCCATTAGTCAACCTCAGACGCCATCAGACGACATCAAACGCCCTTGGATGCCCTCAAACACCACCAGACGTAATGCGACGGCATCTGAATCCCTCAGACACCATCAGAAGCCGTCAAACACTATCGAACGCACTCAAACACAATAACATGCCATCAGATGCCATCAAATGCCCTCAGACACGATCGGACGCACTCGGCGCTACCACACGCTATCACACAGCCTTTGACGCCCACAGACGCGCTCAAACACCATCAGACGCACTCAGACGCAATCAGAAAACCTTAGACGCCATCAGACACCATCAGACGCCATCAGAGGCCGTCAGACACACCAGACTCGATCAAACACCATCAGACGGCCTCAGAAACGATCAGACGAACCTGGACACCATCAGACGTCATCAGACGCCATCAGAAAACCTCAGACGCCATGAGACGCCATGAGACGCCCTCAGGCGCCACCAGACGCCATCAGACGCCATCAGAATATGTCAGAAGCGCTCAGATGCCATCAGACACCATCAGATGCCATCAGACAACCTCAGACGCCCTCAGACGCCGTCGGACACCCTCAGTCGCAATCAGACGCCATCAGACACCATTAGACGCCATCAAACGCCCTAAGACACGATCGGACGCACTCGGCGCAACCACACGCTATCACACGGTCTTTGACGCCAACAGACGCGCTCAGACACTATCAGACGCCATCTGCCACCTTCAGACAACCTCAGACGCCCTCAGACACCATCAGACAAAATAGGACACACTCCGACGCAATCAGACGCCATCAGACACACTCAATTGCCGTCAGACGCCATCAGACGCCTACAGACGTCGTCAAACACCATCAGACGCGATCAGATTCCATCAGACACAATCAGACGCCCTTGAACACCATCAAACGCCATCAGACGCCATCAGAAACCATCAGACGTAATGAGATGCCATTTGACACCCTCAGACGCCATCAGAAAAACCAGACCCGATCAGACGCCCTCAGACACAATCGGACACACCCAGACTCCATCAAACACCATCAGACGCACTCAAACACCATCAGACGCAATCAGACGCCATCAGATGCCATCAGACGCCAACAGACAACCTTAGACACCGTCAGACGCAATCAGACGCCATCACACACCCTCAGACGCCATCGGACAGCCTCAGACGCCATCAGACAACCTCAGATACAATCGGACGCACTGGGCGCTACCACACGATATCAGACGGCCTTTGACGCCCTCAGACGCGCTCAGAAACCATCAGACAACCTCAGACGCAATCAGAAACTTTCAGATGCCATCAGACGCCCTCAGACGCACTTTGACGCGCTCAGACACCTTCAGACGCCATCAGACGCACTCAGACGCACCAGAATCGATCAGACGCCATCAGACGCCATCAGACCACCTCAGAGACGATTTGACGCACTCGGCGCTACCACACGCTACCAGACGGCCTGTGACGCTCTCAGACACGCTCAGACACCATCAGACACTCTTGGACGCCCTCAAACACCACCAGACGTAATGAGACGCCATCTGAACACCTCAGACGCCATCAGAAACAATCGGACGCCCTAGGACGCCACCAGACTCCCTCAGACACCCTCACATGCCATCTGACACCCTCAGACGTCATCAGACACCCTCAGACGCCAAACCACACACTCAGACATCAACAGACGCCCTCAAACGCCATCAGACGCCACCAGACGCCATCAGAGGCCATAAAAAACCCTCAGACGCCATCAGAAACCATCAGACGCCATCAGACAACCTCAGACGGCCTCAGATTCTGTCAGACACCCTCAGACGCAATCTGACAACCTCAGATGCCATCAGACGCTATCAAACACCATCTGACACACTCAGACGCCATCAGACAACCTCAGTCGCCATCAAAAATCCTCAGACTCCATAGCACACCCTCAGACATAAATCTGACGCCCTTAGACACCCTCATACGCCCTCATACGTCATCAGACACCACCAGACGCCATCAGACGCCATCAGACACCCTAAGACACCATCAGACACAATCAGACCCCATCAGATGCCATCAAACGCCCTCAGAGACGATAGGACGCACTCGGCGCTACCACACGCTAGCTACCACAGCTCAGACGGGCTGTGACGCTCTCAGACGCGCTCATACAACCTCAGATGCCCTCAGATGCCATCAGACAACGTCAGACGCCCTCAGACGCAATCAAACGCCATGGGACGCCATCTGACACCCTCAGAGGTCTCAGACATCCTCAGACACCATCAGACACCATCTGACAAAAACAGACGCCATCAGACGGCTTTTGACGCCCTCAGACGCGCTCAGACACCATCAGACGTGATAAGACGCCATCAGACGCCATCAGACGCCATCAGACGCCCTCAGACATCATCAGACAAACTCAGACACCATCAGATGCTCTCGGAAACCATCAGATGCCATCAGATGCCATCAGACGCCATCAGACGCCATAAGACACAATAGGAGACACTCCGACCCCATCAGACTCCCTCAGACGCCATCAGACGCCATCTGACACCCTCAGACGCCATCAGACACCATCAGACACCGTCAAACACCATCAGACGCACTCAGACACCATCTGACACCCTCAGATGCCATCAGACACCCTCAGACGCAATCAGACGCCATCAGACAACTTCAGACACCATCAGACGCCATCTGACACCTTCAGACGCCATCAGACGCCATCAGACAACCTCAGACACCCTCAAACGCCGTCAGAAACCCTCAGACACCATCAGACACGATCAGACATCAACAGACGCCCTCAGACACCCTCATACTCGCTCAGACACCATCTGACAAAAACAGACACCATCAGACGTGATAAGACTCCATCAGACGCCATCAGACGTCATCAGACGCCATCAGAAAACCTCTGACGCCATCAGATGCCCTGAGATGCCATCAAGCGCAATCAGATGCCCTCAGAGGCTATAAGACACCCTAAGACGCCCTCAGACGCCATCAGATGCCATCATGCGCAATCAGATGCCCTCAGAGGCTATAAGACACCCTAAGACACCCTCAGACGCCATCAGGTGCACTGAGACGGCATCAGATGCCATCAGACACCACTAGACATAATGAGTCGCCATAAGACACACCAGATTCGATCAGATGCCATCAGACGCCCTGAGACACAGTTGGACGCACCCGGACGCCATCAGACACCGTCAAACACTATCAGACGCACTGAAACACCATCACACGCCATCACACGCCATCAGATGCCATCAGACGCGCTCAGACACGATCGGACGCAGTCGGCGCTACCATACGCTATCACACGGCCTTTGACGCCCACAGACGCGCTCAAACACCATCAGACGCACTCAGACGCCATCAGAAAACCTCAGACGCCATCAGACGCACTCAGACACCCTCACACGCGCTCAGACGCCATCAGACGCCGTCAAACACCATCAGACGCACTCAGACACCCTCAGACGCCCTCAGACACCATCAGAAAACATCAGAAAAAAACAGACGCCATCAGACATCCTCAGACACCATCACAGGCCCTCAGACACACCAGACTCGATCAGACGCCATCAGACGCCATCAGACACGATCAGAGGAACCCGGACGCCATCAGACGTCATCAGACACCATCAGAAAACCTCAGACTCCATCAGACGCCATCAGACAACCTTAGACGCAAACAGACGCTATCAGACGCCATCGGACACCATCAGATGCCCTCAGATGCTTTCAGACGCCATCAGATGCCATCAAACGCCCTTGGACGCCCTCAAACACCACCAGGACGTAATGAGAAGCCATCTGACACCCTAAGACTCCATGAGACACACCAGACTCGATCAGACGAAATGAGACGCCATCAGACTCCGTCAAACATCATCAGACGCCATCAGACGCCATCAGACGCCATCAAAAATCCTCAGACGCCATCGCACACCCTCAGAAATCAACAGATGCCCTCACACACCCTCATACGCCCTCAGACGGCATTAGACGCCACCAGACGCCATCAGACAACGTCAGACGCGATAGCACACCCTCAGACATCGATAGATGCCCTCAGACAGCATCAGAGGCCCTCAGACACACCAGACTCGATCAGACGCCATCAAGACGCCCTCAGACACGATCAGACGCACCCGGACGCCATCAGACGCACTCAGACAACCTCAGACGCCATCAGACAACCTCAAACGCAAACAGACGCCATCAGACATTCTCAGACGCCCGCAGACGCCTCAGACGCCATCAGACAACTGCAGACGCCATCTGACACCATAAGACGCCATCAGACACACCAGACTCGATCAGATGCCATCAGACGCCCTGAGACACAATCGGACGCACCCGGACGCCATCAGACGCCATCAGACGCCATGAGATGCCCTCAGACGCCCTCAGACGCGTCAGACGCCATCAGACGCCGTCAAACACCATCAGACGTCATCAGACAACCTCAAACGCCCTCTGAGACCCGCAGACGTCATCAGACACCATCAGAGGCCATACCATACCCTCGGACGCAACCAGACGCCATCAGACAAAATTAAACACCATCAGACACACTCAGACACCATCAGACGTCATCAGACGCCATCAGAAATCCTCAGACGCTATCAGACGCAATGAGACGCCATCAGACGCCGTACGACACCATCAAACCCCCTTGGACGCCCTCAAACACCAACAGACACCATCAAATACACTCAAACGCCGTCAGACGCCATCAGACGCCGTCAAACACCATCAGACGCACTCAGACACCATCAGACGCGATCAGATGCCATCAGACAACCTCAAACGCCATCAGACGCCACCAGACACCCTCAGACACAATCGGACGCACTCAGCGCTACCACGCGCTATCAGACGGCCTTTGAGACCCTCAGACGCCGTCAGACACCCTCAGACATCCTCAGACGCCATCAGACGCCATCAGACACGATCGGACAACCTCAGACGCAAACAGACGCCATCAGACGCCATCAGAATATGTCAGAGGCCCTCAGACGCCATCAGACGCCATCGGACACCATCAGATGCCCTTGGACACCACCAGACACCACTGGACGCCCTCATACGCCCTCAGACGCCATCAGACGCCACCAGACGCCATCAGAGGCCACTAAACGCCATCAGACGCCATCAGAATATGTAAGAAGCCCTCAGACTCCATCAGACACCATCAGACACCATTGGACAACCTCATACGCCCTCAGACGCGTCAGACGCCATCAGACGCCGTCAAATACCATCAGACGCCGCCAGACTCCCTCAAACGCCCTCAAATGCCATCAGACGCCATCAGACACCATCAGACAACCTAAGACAACAGCAGACACAATCAGAAGCCATCAGACGCCAACGGATGCCCTTGGAGGCGACTAAACGCCATCAGACGCCATCAGAATATGTCAGAAGCCTTCAGACGCCATCAGATGCCATCAAACGCCGTTGGACGCCGTCAAACAACACCAGGACTTAATGAGACGCCATCTGACACCCTAAGACGGCATTAGACGCCATCAGACATACCAGACTCGATCAGACGAAATCAGACGCCATCAGACACCATCAAACATCATCAGTTGCACTCAGACACCATCAGACGCCATCAGACAACCTCAGACACGATCAGACGCCATCGGACGCCCTCAGACACGATGAGACGAACCCGGACGCCATCAGACGCCGTCAAACATGATCAGACGCACTCAGATACTATCAGACGCCATCAGAGGCTATAAGACACCCTAAGACACCCTAAGACACCCTCAGACACAATAGGACACACTCCAACGCCATCAGACGCCATCAGCCACACCAGACTCGATCAAACGCCATCAGACGCCATCAAACGCCATCAGAGACGATCGGACGCACTCGGCGTTACCATACGCTATCAGACGGCCTGTGACGCTCTCAGACGCGCTCAGACACCATCAGACACCCTTGGACACGCTCAAATACCACCAGACGTAATGAAACGCCATCTGACACCCTCAAACGACGTCCTGAGACACAATCGGACGCACCCGGACGCAATCAGATGCACTCAGACGCCTCAGACGCCATTAGAAAACCTCAGACGCCATCAGACAACCTCAGACGCAAAAAGACGCCATCGGACACCATCAGATGCCCTCATACGCCATCAGACGCCACCAGACGCCATCAGAGGCCACTAAACGCCATCAGACGCAATCAGAATATGTCAGAAGCCCTCAGACTCCCTCAAACGCCCTCAAACGCCATCAGACACCATCAGACAACCTAAGACAACAGCAGAAACAATCAGAAGCCATCAGACGCCCTCAGAGACCCTCAGATGCTTTCAGACGCCATCCAACGCCAACAGATGCCCTCGGCTAAACGCCATCAGACGCCATCAGAATATGTCAGAAGCCTTCAGATGCCATCAAACGCCCTTGGACGCCCTCAAACACCATCAGGACGTAATGAGACGCCATCTGACATGGTAAGATGCCTTCAGACGCCATCAGACACACCAGACTCGATCAGACATCAACAGACGCCCTCAGACACCCTCATACGCCCTGAGACGCCATCAAACGCCATAGGACACCATGAGACGCCATCAGACAACCTCAGACGCCATCAGACACACCAGACTCGATCAGACGCCATCAGACACCATCAGGATGCCATCAGACGCACACAGACGCCTCAGACGCCATCACCCGCCATCAGACAACCTCAGACGCAAAAAGACGCCATCGGACACCATCAGATGCCCTCATACGCCATCAGACGCCACCAGACGCAATCAGACGCCACCAGACGCCATCAGAGGCCACTAAACGCCATCAGACGCCATCAGAATATGTCAGAAGCCTTCAGATGCCATCAAACGCCCTTGGACGCCCTCAAACACCATCAGGACGTAATGAGACGCCATCTGACATGGTAAGATGCCTTCAGACGCCATCAGACACACCAGACTCGATCAGACATCAACAGACGCCCTCAGACACCCTCATACGCCCTAAGACGCCATCAAACGCCATAGGACACCATCAGACGCCATCAGACAACCTCAGACGCCATCAGACGCCCTCAGACGCACTCAGACGCCTCAGACGCCATCACCCGCAATCAGACAACCTCAGATGCCCTCAGGCAACATCAGACGCCATCAGACGCACTCAGACACCATCAGACGCCATCAGACTCCCTCAAACGCCATCAGATGCCCTCAGACACCATTAGACAACCTCAGACGCCATCAAACACCATCAGACAACCTCAGACAACAGCAGACACAATCAGAAGCCATCAGACGCCATCCGACGCCAACGGATGCCCTCGGAGGCGACTAAACGCCATCAGACGCCATCAGATTATCTCAGACGCCATCAGACACACCAGACTCGATCAGACGCCCTCAGACACGATCAGATGAACCCGGACGCCATCAGCCACCGTCAAACATGATCAGACGCACTCAGACACCATCAGACGCCATCAGATGCCATCAGACGCCATCAGACTCCCTCAAACGCCATCAGATGCCCTCAGAGGCTATAAGACACCCTAAGACATGGTCAGATGGCGTCAGATGATATCAGACACCCTAGGACAGCCTCATACACCACCAGACGTATTCGCCATCTGACACCATCAGACGCCATCAGACGCCATCAGACGCCCTGAGAAACAATCGGACGCACCCGGACGCCATCAGACGCCATCAGACACCATCAGACAA
>CAAE01010152.1:191783-203133 GCA_000180735.1 Tetraodon nigroviridis | reverse complement strand
AATGAGGCGAGGTTTTGCGTCAATCATAAGAGAGCCAAATCTAAAATTCCATCCCCTGAATGACTCTTAGCCTCACCACTTTAGTGAGACACTTCTGAGAAACACAAGCGACTACCGGCATAGGTGTTTTCCTTTCTCTTCAGTGGAACACAAACAGTTAGATATAGTTTTATAGATATGAGTATTGCTTCTCTTTAACAATCATATCTAGGTGATTATAAAACACCAAGTACCATCGCTGCTTAGGAAACTGAGAGAAAGTCTGATACTTGAGCCTGACGGCCACCATATACTGACTGATTTTTGCTTCCCACGACTGCAGTTAACGTGTTCAACATTCAAACAGCTGCTTCTGGATCAGCTGCTCATCTGACCTGGCTGCGTCCGCACAGGGCTTCAATGATTCTGAGGCCCGTGGGTGAACCCAGGGCCCCAGCCTGGCGTAAACCTCCCTTTTATGAAAATCAAGTTTTGGCCGCCACTCTAACGTTTCCAGGCACTGGCTCACAAACTGCCGCGTCCTCTCCTCATTAGCATCGTACTTTCTGACCCTTCAACCTTTTCGTAAACCAAAGAAAAGGCTAAATATCAAAAAACATTAATAGGTCAGACAAATTGCAACATTACAGGAGTCAAACCAAAACCCAAAAGAACAGCAGAGTTTGTATAAATGTTGTGCTTGTTAAATTTCATTTCGCCAAGTCCTCCATTGTCCCAGCTGGGTATGAGCATAAACTTTATTACACATAATATATAGAGTTAAATGTACACGGATGTTCCACTCTGAGGTTTGTCTGAGTCCCAATAGGAGCGCCCTTCTTTTGTCCTCTTTCTGGCTCGTCCTTCCCCTCAGTGATTCATTCTTCATCAGTTTTATTCTCATCTCATTCTCTTGCATCATTCAGTTTCTCCCATCGTTCCAAAGCTTGGGTGTGGAGGGAGAAGGTGTTTCTTCTTTCCTCTCTGTTTCCCTTCACCTTGTCTCCACCTCCTCTGCATCTATCTTGGAATTCCTGATTCCTCGGTTTATTCCCACAGGTCCTTTGTCTTCTTTGGTAGGGTGTCCGACACCTTGGTGTGCCTGGGGAATAGGTTGGAGGGGCCGTCGAGGACCGCAGCTCGAGGCATCGGAGTTAAGGGAGAGGCTGTGCAGAACGTTGATGAAGGGAAGGAAGTGGTGAAGCATAGGATGCTTAACAGACGGGATAAAACACCCTGAAATGATTAAATATGTTTACTATCTTACTGGATGAGCTGCTGCTGTCAGATAAACTATCTAGAGCAAGGGAGCTTGAGGAAAGCATCAACGGGACAATGGTCCTGTGCTGCCTTTCAGCAAAACAGGAACGGATGAAATGGAGGAGGAATAGAAGAGCGACGAGCGTAGGACAGAGGGACGAGAGGAGAAAGAGGACAGTGAAGGGGGGGGGGGGGGGTGAAAGAGCAAAAGCTGGGGCAGCGTCTGTCACAGAGCAGACAGATGGGGTTCTTGGAAGCTCTCATCATCTGTAGAGCAATGCCAGAAGGCAAGAAAGGCCAAAGGTCAGCCAGCTGGCCAATGGGAGCGAGTGTGATCCACCAATCAGAACTGAAGAAACAAAAATAAACATTCAATTAGTCCATACATTAAGAAGACCGAAGCAGTGAAAACCTGTGCAGTGAAACTGTTGCTATAATCTATAGCAGGCGCACTCGTCTCTGTGGCTGTCCGTGTTAAAGACCTATCATCTATCTGGCTTTGTTGACTCACCAAAATTGGGTTTATTTCATTTATTGTTATTGATCTCTGGGATTTTACGACTGAGCCTTCAGAAGCTCATCGACTCCTCCCTAGTGTCTGTCTTCCTGCTAGACCTGCTACCGGCACATCAGCAGTGGCCCGAGCCCAAATTCCCTGCATGGCAGAGCACTGGCAGGCTGCTGGAGAGTAGCGCGGACCCCGAGGGAATGGGCCCGTCTGTGAGGACGCCATCGGCTCCAGCAGCTGCATCACAGCTGGAACATTGAACAGATGTATGAACTGGCGACAACGGAAAGCTCGGCGACGACGTGGAAAGAAGCACAGAGCACTATCAGCCACAAAAGTAAAATGGCTGTTTTTTAGTTTGGTTTCTTTATGACTACATTTTTTTTTAATTTGACAAAGAACTATGGTAGCACAGTTTACAGCAGTAACACCAAGAAGAAAGTGGCAGATTCTAAATTTTAACAGCTTTTGATCACATTATATTTTGAATTACTTGTAATTTAACAGATTCAGTTGTTTTGGTGGTGGACTTTATCTTGAAATTCAGGCTCACCTGCTGCAGAGATGAGATTTGCTGATTTACACATTATTGTTACAAACAAGTTTTTATTTTCTTTTACATACATAGTAAACAGTTACTCTTCATCTAAAACATCAGGAGCTGTTCAAAGAGTTTCAGAAACAAAACCGTATTGTATTGTATTAAAGGATCAATATAAATTCATATCGAGGCTCCATCATCCAGGCAGAAAATCAATATTTCTAATAACGCTTTGATCCACCAGTCAGCTTACACACACACACACACACACACACACACACACACACACACACACACACACACACACACACATTGTTGCATGTGTTGAAGCGCTTCAAGTCATCCGACAAAGATCTGTCAAAATCTGGGATTCATGTGTTCATCAAAAGGGACGGGCCTTGAACCGAATCAGAGAAATTTGAAGCTCCGGTGTCTCGTTTCTCTCTCCAAAAAACATCGCCTCCCCTTCGGTGCCAAAAAATGTCAGTCTTGCCTTATTAGTGAGCGAGCAGGAGTGCGTGAGCAAGCAGCTCGGGATTATAACAGGAAGCACACAGGCTTTAATTGCGTTCTTCGCCGAGCTGCAGCGTTCGCTGTTTTCATCAGCAATAAAAAAGGCAACAAACTTGGTCCTCACTGGCCTTGTGCTGCTTTTAGTGCAGTTAGGTTGTTGCATGTGACTGAGTGTGAAAGACAGACCAGGAGATTAAAAAGTTTCTTTACTAACTCTAATGCTAACCTAAAACTAATTCAAATCTCAACCCTCAAACAAGCCTTTGAAGATGTAAGGGACCAAATAAAACACACACACACACACACACACTTGGAGGAATGTGTGATGAAATTGTCTGCATAATTCAGAGTTGGTCTGTGGGTTTTGTCAGGAGGTTTACAGAATCTGTCTTGAGCTATTTACTCAATCTTTTTTCCAGAATTTGTTTTGCTGCTTTTGTATTATTTTTTTTTTCCTGTCAGTTTTTCCAACTGCATCAAATTATTATTATTATGATGATTTCCAAATAAGCCCTCTTTAAATTGCAAATGACTTTGACTGACCTAACTGATCCTGTGCAAAGAGTAAAGATGACAGAAAAGCAAGAAGGTTCTGGGTTCTAGTACTGATTCTCCCCTCCGGGTCTATAACAAAGCCTGGACACCCTGAATAAGTAACAAGTTTAATTACTGAACACACACACACACACACACACAAACACACAGAGGCAGGACACCAACCGCATTCTTTGGTACACGTATTCCATCTGGACTCATCAGTCCTCTCTGCCAACTGAATCATGCTAAAAATCTATATTCAAGGCTGCATTTATGTTTCTCAGTTTCGCCAAGTCGCAAGCACCATAATTCACCCATCTGTCTCCACTGTATGCTTTTGCAATGAGACAAAACAACCTGCAAGCACGCACGCATACACACCCACATGCACACACACCCGCTGAAAAAGCTCACGAGCCTTCCCTTTCCTGTTTACAGCTTCATTCATTATTCACTCCATCCGCCCATCTTTGCATGCACACAACATCAGACACAAACGCACGCATTTCACACTCAGGGGTATGAAGAGGTAACCAGGATGTTAATAATTCACCTCATTCTTCTTATTTTTTCTTCTTCTTGTGGTCAAGTTTCTGAGGCTGTAGCTTCTTTGCTGTGAAGTCTATAAGGAGGTCTCACCGTAGGTGGTCGACGACGATAAGGTGTTTAAAACACAACGCACATCTGATCTACTGAAAACTTTAGAATAAGCTTCAATAACCTGGTGCTTCAGTCTACTTTTCTTTTTTGATGTGAATTGTATTGTGAGTGTATTACGTGTTGTGATGTATGTGACTTAAAAAAAAATAAATAAATAAATAAATTGTTCATTTTCTTTTACCCTCCACAACTACAACATGTTTTAAGGCACCTGGAGTACCAAACATTTACCGGAAAGAGACACAGCAGACTGATGGTGAAAACCATTGCATCAAATGTGAGACGAACAGAAAAGTTCATTTGAAAGCCCAGTTGTGTGCTGTAGCACAGCACTGACCCACATGAATACTCCGATTGTCCCACTTTCGCCCCGCAGCGATGACACGGTGCTGCCAGGGACCTGCACCACATAGCTGCAAGCTGCAAGTGCAAGCTGGAACTAAACTTCTTTTCTTTTTAGTGTTTTGAGCTCTCTTCCAGTTCCTTTGGTGGTTGCCTCTACATCTCTCCCCTTCTCTCTCTTGCTCACTCTCATCCACACATGCTTCCACTCACTGGCAGACTATGACCTTTTCTCTCTGTCTGCCTCTTCTCCACATCAGGACCTTTCTGGATCCTGAGTGTGTATGTTGGCATGCACTCTTTGTACTTTCACTTGTTTGTCTCCCTGGTTCACCTCAGGCAGGGCACACTGTCACAAGCAGTTAAGTAACGAAACGGGCCTCTGCTGTGGCATTCTCGCATGCCATCACAGTTGTTGAGGTGATACCATGGTCGGTTTATGGGACGCAACCAAATGCTGTGTTTGTCTCCCTCCTCTCCCTGACTGGACAGACCGTCGTCCTCACTCCTAATGCATTTTCTTGCTGAAGAGTAAATAAGAGAAGCTATGGAATATGAAGAGCAGGGCAGAGTAATGGAGCTTATAATGGCAAGATGGCTAATGCCCAACAGAAGGAGGATGATGGTGTGTGTGTGGAGGACAAAGCCAGGGTGAGATCAAAAATAATACATAATGGAATTGTAAAGCAAATAAAATGTTCGAGGCAGAGAAATGGGCGGTAAATGATCGGGCTTTCAAACGCCTCCATGCACACTTGTCTCCATACAGCACCCACACTTTATTTCTGCATTTCGAGACCTTCTTCACAGTATCGAGGTTAGCTTGTCAGTACAGTCAGTTAAGTCACTGTGACGCCCTTCAAAACAAGTTCCTTATTTAGCAGGCTAGCTACTCTTTAAACACCACTAATTTTGTCCCTTTTTCTTCCACATTTGCATCTCCCAACCTGAAAAAACTCTTACCTGTCTTACCTGCGCTGGCAACAGTGTTCTCCTGCTTGCATTTCCCTATTGTGATGGACACGTCGTCTATGGCGATATCACCCTCAAAACTGGGGCCTCTGATTCCTTCAAACACAATCTGTTCACAGGAGAGACAAAACAAATGCAACAGAAGAGTCTGGGTGAGAATAAATAAAAAAAGTTGAGAAGATGACGACTTCAATGCATACAACAACCTCTTGGCATCACAGAAAACCTTTTAATACTAAAACTACCTGGAACAAAAAATGAGAACAGGTAGCTGGAGGTGTTATTGTATCGTAAATATTTGTGGGCCCACGAGTACAAAACTATTTACCAAAAACCTCGTCTGAAAACTTTCCAGATCCCTTCCTCATTTTAGCCACCAGCCATCTGGTTTTGACTGACAGCTTAATTACTGTGGAGTGCCAAAGCACCCGGCTAATCAGAAAAAACAAATAAACACACACACACACAAAGAGCTAAGCGTATTCTGTCTGGAGTACCAGGGAATGCAAATAAATGTGGCAAATATGTAGCTCTAAAACATCAAGAGCAGCTTCCATCTGCAAATAGTGCTTCAGTAAAGTTGCTGGCACCTCATGATGGTCAAAATAAAGGAAATCCAAATCCAGCTCTTTCTCTGATGATTTGACTAAAATTATATATTTTGGAATGATCTCCCTCTGACTAAGGTTTAGATTTTAATAAAAACAAGAGTCTGTTGCCACCATTGATCATTTGCTTCTGTTTATGCATTTTTTTCTTTTTTTTTTTTTTTGGAACAGTACCCAAAAAAAAGGCTCTGTGCCGATATTCCATTAACCTGTCCAGGTCAGACGGATCAAGGAAAAACCTGACCTAATCCCACACATGTGTAAATGAAACAAGAGGGCAAAACCCTGCTGTCTGGGTGCTCCAGTTTATGCACTTTATGTGTGTGCGGGTGGTGCTGTTAGTGCTTAGTAGCAGTGTCATCTTGAGATATCAAACAGAAATTCATAGGGCAGATACCAATAGCCTTTTCATAGGCAGAGACAGGGATCAGCGTGAATATGTGCAAAAAGTCACTTCAGCAGTTCAGATTTACAGACTCATCATAAAAGCCAAGTCAAAGGTGAAGAGAGACAATTCTGTGATTGCGTCTTATTCCAGGGAATGAGCAAAACATTTGCTCTTTCCTGGGTTCTGTTGAGCTGCAGAGGAGATTACAGGGTTTTTGTGTTTGTCTTAACCTATTGTGTCTGCAAGTAGACATCTGCGTAGGTTTTTGTTCCAATTTATAATCGCTCCAGATCTTACTCAACAATTCATACCAATGAAAATCTGTACATTTGCCAGTATTTTCTCAAGGATAGCTCTGCTAATGCAAGCTGATCTGCTACGCAGGCATGGAGAATGATAGTAACGCATCCAGCATCTGAAATGTCAAACTGATTGTTTAAAAAAAAAAAAAAAAAAAAAAAAAAGCAATAATGGGATGCACAATGGCGAGAAAATCTAATTTTTCACAACAGTTGGACGGGACAGTAAGACTGATCTTCCTCCGATTATTATCAACCAGTATTACTTTCCACCAGTTTGATCGATGGTTTCTATAACGGCAAGCCAAATCAGATACACATGCTTGATTTTTTTCATTAAACATGTATTATTAATAATCACAGAATACAAAGCTGTTCCTAATTTTCGACACAGGTGCTCAATAATGTAAGTTTATCAATGATAAATAGAGAATTTGGGATTTTTTGGTTTTTTTCCTACTGTTTTTGTCACTCGTGTGAGCCTGCTGTCGTGTGAAGCGTCAGCGTCTGTTTGGTACTGTGGCCCCCCGCCAGCAGCTACGCTGTAGAACTAAAACCTTTTTGTTCAGTCTGCAAAAGATGACTGGCGCTGCACTGTTTGTGCTTAAATAAGAAGGTTTTAGCAAGTTCAAACCCAAACAAAACTTCTATCACATGGCTCAACACTAGCCAAATGCTCTAATCTGTTTTTGAAACCGGAAGAGCGCTAATTAGCTGCTAATCCCTTTGTGAGAGGAAATGGAAGCAGCAAAGCAAAATACACAATGACTGAGCTTCTCTGTCAAATGTGACCCTAATGTTTGTGTTTTAGTAAACAGCAAATATATACGGCTTTACTGGAAATAGTTGTCCAAACTTTATAAGAAGGCTGTAGAGGATAGATAGTCTGGGGTACAGAAGATCTACCAGCCCCAAAAGCCCTTTTTTTTACAATTATGTTGTACTCTCATTATTACAAATTATGAACCTCACAGAATCATTCCTCACTACAAATGCATTTTTTACTTTCTTTATTTGTGAGGACTTCCATAATCATAAAACCCAGGCCATTACCGGAACCCTAAACAACCCAACTAAGCCCCTAAACCTGACTCAAACCCTAACCTAAACTAACTTCTAACCAAAACATTAAAACTTTGTTTTAACCTTTATACAGGCTAATGAGAATGTGAGGAGGAGGTTGTGAGGATAAGCCAAAAAGACCAAGTTGACAGTCAGAGTTAGTATCCAAAAACAAACCATGACGGTGACGATCGTCAGCAAACAGAATCCAGATCAACCAGGAGAACTTGTGTTTTCAGGAAGGCGCCCAGATTCTTCGGGGGTAATGAGTTTTATGTTCCTGACTCGATCCCCACTGTTATCAAAGACGGACACAGTGTGTGTTTGTGCGTTGAGTGTGTGTCCGAGAGTGACTAGATCAAAGGGTACAAAAAAGTGTCAGGTTGGAGTTGTGAATGTGTCGTTCTGTTGAGCCTTGTAAGTTTTAATGTTGCCATTGATGTGCAGTCCACAGACCAGAGGGGATAGAGAGAGATTGTGAGTGTATGTGCGTTAGAAAAGAAGAGAGGGAGAGAGAGAGAGAGAGAGAGAGAGAGAGAGAGAGAGAAAGCTACCAGTGCAGAACAAAGTTGGCGCAGTGTGAGACACAAAACTGTGAGCTGGCCTGGTTTCTGACAAACCTCCGAGGTACCAAACACTGCGAGGAACACAGATGGCCTCTGGGTAAACTAAGAGGAGCACGCGGGGACACATATAATCTACTATGTAACTTTGTTTTTAAGTAGAAGTAACTGCTGTTTTAGAAAGCGACTGCCAGCCCCGGACTCAGCTCAGTCTGACCAGTACAAATTTTCATCAGAAAAATGGAAAATGTGTTTAAAATAAAGTTAAAATGTGCACATTACTGATGTACCACATTTAAGTTTATGTGTTAAATATATGAAAATAGCTGTAATAAAGGAGTGACAGTGTGAGGTTTGAAAATGTTTAGCATGTCCAAAAAAAAAAACCCCGAAAGAGTCCACATTTATAAGTAACCCCCCGCGCCAGCGGCAATAAATAGTTTAGAATTCCTTCTGACGGACAGTTTGCCGACTTGCCTGGACTTGGCTGCAGCTCTTTGGATTCAGGAACAAAATCTGTCCTCAAAGCCATCATTACTTTTGTTGGAAGTGCACAGACGAGTGGCAGCACCTCAAAGGCCCTCAGCGAGCCGTGTCTAGAACGTTCCTCCGTGGACATGCTCAACATGAGGCAGAAGTGAAAGGGGCGCCAGCATGCAGTCGTGTTCACGCCACTGAACAAAGAGAAATGGCAACTCTCTGGGAACCACAATGAATGAACAAATTAGAGAAATCATGTCCCTCAAATTGAAAATCTGACAGAAAAGCTTATTCACATGAGTACAGTAAGTTACTACAGATTCATTTTTCTGTGAATTTAGGTTGACTTTGGCGAGAAAGTGTAAGCTGTTTACTTATGTTGGAAGCAGCCATGAATAGGATCATTTACAAGTCTATAAGAGTCTGATGCAACTAGATCTGCTACTGTTAGTAAAAAGTGCAATTAAAACAGTATTCAACTTTATGAGGGACTGATGTCAGACATGTTTCATCAGTCCAACTGTGTCTAAGTGCTGTTTAGTCCTCACTCAAAGATCCTGCAGTATTAAGATAAGCTGACAAGATCAGACTATCAAAAATGACCCATTATGACCAAAAACCCAACACACACACACACACACCAACACACACAGACTCAAGCATCATTATCAATAGCTGTAGCTGCAATAAACTATGGAAATTGGAAAAATGAAGCTTAATAGGGCCATTCTTTACAACTGGAATTGCAGAAAATAAACCAAGCAGCAACACACCAGGAAAAATTGTGACAGTTAATTCCTATTTTCAGCAGCAGACGGCTCAGTCATTGTTATTGATTATGAGGAAAAGAGCGAGGAAGAAAGATGAGAGAGAGAGGGAGAGAGAGACTGTGAGAGAGAAAGAGAGGATCTGCCAGCTGGGGGGGTTAGTTAGGGAGCCAGCGGAGGGGATGAAAACTCAAGAGCTAGACAGTACAGAGCAGAGGGAAGCAGGTCTCACCTCACCTCTTAATTTATCAAGCCCTCAGAGAGACAGCGGGCAGAGAAACAAGTGATTGCGAAAGAAGGTATAAAAGCTGTGAGCTGCAGGTTTCTTAGCAGGTTAAGGATTTTGGAATGTGGAATGTTAAAAAGTTTACTGTCAGTCTGTTTATCTAGCCTACAGAGGGAGGTATTAGGAGAGGCTGAATCCTGTAAACCAGGAGGGATTTGGGGCCCCATAAAAAATGGTATCACTTTGGGCCTTCAGAACTAAACTGGAAACCCCAGCCCCCCAAAAAAATCAAAAATCAAAATCATTGTAAATGTTCTCTTTTCTGTCAGCTCCAGTGTATCTTTTTTGAAACAAGAAATTATTAATATCAATTTTTTAAAAAGCTGTGTTCAACAGACTCCAATTTGTAATTATGTAAAAGAACAGGCTGGCACACCTGTGGAAGACCACATGAGGAAGAGAGAGGCATGGAAGGTAGCCACAGAGCCTCCAACCCTCGTTGCTAAGGAAACTACTCCACTGTCATCCATCTTGCTCATGGAGCATCGCCTGAGTCATGATACAAATGGCGGTGCGGTGTGCTGGTGAATATTTAAGATGTGATAAGTAATTTATTGATAATCCAAGCATGCATTTATGCGGATTAGCCCATCTTTCGATGCTGTTTGGTGTTTCAGAAACATCAGTTTTGCTGAAACAACCCTTTACTGCTGTCTTTGAATACATATCATCGATTAGCCACAGGTTACGGTGTCTTCATTAGTTAAATTTACTGCTTTGACATCCTACAGACACCTCAAAATTGTGCAGCAATTAGACTCCTATGCCCTGTCTGGGAGAAGTACTGGACGGCTGTGTTAAACAAGTACAAATAAAATGTACATCCACTGTTCGGCACTTTGGAACTTGTTTTAAGAGACACACTGACAGTGAAATATGGTAAATGCTGCAGTGGCTAACACCACAGAGGGGCTCTGACATGTCCAGCATCACCAGAGCTGCTGACTTAATTCCTCCTTTAATGGTGAAAGAAGCACAGAGTTGCAGAGGCATAGTTAATGAAGAGCAAATGCCCCCAGCTAAGGCCTTCAGCCCACATTCATCATGGATTCAATTTCCCCACGCACGTACGGAGAGTATCTGGAATCATTACAACACAACTAGCAGGCATCCCCTGCCCATAAATAAGCCTGTTAATTGACCTGTCATAGCTAATTGCTGTAGGGGATATGAGACTGGTGTGTGTGTGTGTGTGTGTGTGTGTGTGTGTGTGTGTGTGTGTGTGTGTGTGTGTGTGTGTGTGCGTACTTGCTACATACTGAGTGCTAAAATACTCATTCTCCCAGCTGACTGAAGACATTTTTGGGGAGTATGGATATTTTGGTTCTCATAACTTTAAAGGCTTGTTTGACAGTTCACCAAATATGCCTATAAAGGTCTTGACAAAGGCAGAAATACAAAGATGTGTGTGTTTGAAAAGAGTTTATCTGCGTGAGTGTGTTCTTCAATCTAATCACTGCGTTTATGCAGTGAGATGTGTTTGGAACGAGTGTGTCCACGGACAGTTTGTTACTCTGAAAGTCTATCTTGACTGTGTTGATTTTACTTCTATTAGTCTTCAGCCTGGAGACAAGAGTGTGAGGCA